>SNQJ01S0086050.1:14472-27004 GCA_010110895.2 Picea sitchensis | reverse complement strand
TCTAAGAAATTACACATGCCCCTCATATGAATAAGTAGAAAGCACCTATGTGCGGGATAAGAATATTTTATTTTCAATTTCTCACTGTTGTAGGAAAACTCCCCTGTGGACAGGTGAATATCCTCTTGGATCCTAGACCCCTATTACCAAGACAAAAAGATGCTAACATTGGACACTAACATTCCTTTAAATGTATTTAAACTAGTCAAAGGGAAAAATGGAAGAAAGTATGATGTACCTTTTTCTGAAGCTTGTCCTCGCTTAGTCTAGTATGAACTTGATCTTCAAGCTCCTTAATGAGATCTGCAATCCAATAGACAACAAAGACAATGAATTATTCCTATTCTACCAAGATTAGTTTAAACTAAATTCATCAACAAAAGACAAGCATATGCAATCATACACAAACTTGAAGGAAATAGGCCAAGCATATATTAATGAGAACATTACAAGGCACTTACAATCTATAGATGCGGTTGCAACAACCTCTCCAAGTCCACCTTGTCCAATCCCTTACTTGTAGGATCCA
This sequence comes from Picea sitchensis, assembly GCA_010110895.2. Lineage (NCBI taxonomy): Eukaryota > Viridiplantae > Streptophyta > Pinopsida > Pinales > Pinaceae > Picea > Picea sitchensis. The sequence goes on along the minus strand of SNQJ01S0086050.1, from coordinate 26,475 downwards.
TGATTAGAATGACAATACTTTTTGTTGATATTCTCCTTCCCTTTCACCATGATAATGCCTCCTTTTGTAGGATTTGAGAGGCTCAACCACCTTAGTTATCTTTGGAATAAGTTGAGGATATGAATCCATTAGTTGTGACATCTCCCTTAGATGCATCCTAAAGCTTGAATTCGAGCCAAACCAACTCGGATCATCTCTATATTTCCTTAGAGATAAGGGGGATTTCTTCCCAAGATTATCTCAACCAATTGATGCTCCCTCAAAACTGGAAATGGGGCATTGCAATGCTCCCTGCTAGATGGATAGGGAGAGCTAGCACTCCCTACATATGAGCAGGGGAGCGTTGATCTTCCAAAATTTCATTAAGATGACCATTTCTCAAGGAAAAAAAAATTCTTAGTTTGTCAAATGATGAGATTTCCCCTTCCAAACATGTCTTAGTGGATGTATCAAGTTTTTCCACAGTTTCATTTGCAATGCGACATATGTAGAACGAAAATGTGACATTTACAACACTTGCAAAAAAAGTGCAACACTTGCAATACTTGCAACAATGATAATGTGGCATTATCAAAGTGAAGAATTTTTATGTGTAACATATTGCCCCCCAAAGTGCAAAGTTAGAAGACGGAAGATGATGACTAAAGTGCTTTGTAGATTTTCGAAGCAAGGGTATGGAGTTGGAGAACCTGGTAGAAGCTTCAAACAACCATCAAACAAAAGTTATCATGTGTTTCAAACCCAAGGCAAGAATACTTATGCTTGAGTAACAAAAAACTTAAGGTATGGATGCCAATAAATACACTGTGGATCCATGATGATACTAACCAAGAGTATATCCACCAAGGAAACATTGTGGATCTATACCTCCATGACATGAACTGATCGTAGCCATGATAAATACACAGTGGATCTACAAGATGATAAAACATAGCCATGGACCAATACAGGGTGGATCTATGTGACAGTATATCAGCATGCTCAAAACAGCTCCTTTGTGGCCTCGAGAAAGAAGATAACATAGCAAATTCTCAAGCCAGGGTCTTCGTCCCAATCTTGATGTGGTATAAATCTAGCCATGTGCATAGATGTTTTGGTGTCAAACATGGTAGAAACCACTTGATTACTGGTCATTGAGGTAAACTGTTAAAAAGTGCGAGGTAAATCACCAATGATGTCAATGACTCCCAAGGAACTCTAGTACAATCCAATGAATGTGAAAAGATGATATGAAGTCGAAAATTCATGGAATCATTCGATCAGAGGTCAGTGATGTAAACCCACTATTGGAGGTGAGGAGGCTTGACATTGAGGCATGCAGGTCTCCCAGTACTAATTGGTTTCTATGTCTAATTCCCAGATGATGTGTTGAAGTTGATAGGAAAAGACTCATCGAAGGAGGGCCTTGATGTATCCCCCATCATCAACACAAAAATGACATATATATGTAAGATGGTGAATCAAATGAGTATGGACTGACATGGGTATTGAAACTGGAAATTTTGTGATGGTTGAATCTCGAGGCAGATACTTCCCTTGAACATTGAGGCACAACAAGACTTGGAAACATAAATGTAATGTGGACCAAAACATAATGTAGCAGATGTTGTGACATTCATCGAGTGACCCAAAGCAGTGGAAAGACTCGTAGGATTGGTTAAGTGCAGAGGTTTAGTGGATTATCCAAGTGTTCAAAATGCAGGTGGAAAAAATGTGTCATGTTCAAGGGTGACTGCAAGAGTGACTTGTGACGATTCTAAAAGATAACTTGACTTACTTCCTTAAAATTTCCCCCCATCCAGATAGACGAGTACATCTTTTTCTTTTTACGAGCTTGAGGAGGATAACACATGCTCGATATAACTCACCTTTGGTAAGTCCATCTTCTTTTGTTTAACAAAATGGAAGAAGTAAGGGTTCAGTCCCATATGGGCCCTTCAATGTGTGATTTTAGCGAGTCCAAAGAAGGAAAACTCGGTGGTTTTTCATGTTTAGAGAGTCTGAAAAGAACTTAAAGGCTACTCCAGGGTTGTCATTTTTCAAAATTTTAGTCTTCGAAGTCCGAAAAAGAGATAAACTACTACTCGGAAGACACCCTTTCAAAACCTTTTAAAATGAGTGTGCAAGGAAGCAATATCACTTGACAATATTTTCGTGTTTAGAGAGTCTGAAAAGAGATTAAAGGAGACTCCAAGGGGTTCCTTTTTCGTGTAACCTTTACGTGTCCGAAAAAGTGATAAACATCTTCTCAGTTACATTCTCATGTTTTTTCGATCACAAGAAAGAACAAACATTGTGCTTGTCAGTGTCACAAGGTTATCGAAAAGATATTGATTAAAAACCTGCAAATATAGACAATTATGGGCCCAGGGAATTAGTGACTCCTTAAAAAAGATTAAAAAACCTATAAACACTTTATATTAGTGAGAAATAGAAAAACTCAACCTTGTCAAATAGTAAAATAGGTTAAGAATTTCATTTACCAATTGATTTTTACCAAATTCTTCTAGCTTTGGAATTTTCCACCTTTGGAGGGAGATTTTTGATGTGTGAGTATGGGAGCTGGGATCGACCATTTTTTGTTTCATCTCGACTAGGTTGGTCACCTTGCCTTTCCAATAATTTTTCATGGCTTACTTTTGTGTTTTAGCTCATATTTAGGGTGTTATGGGCTCCTTATGAGGCCCTAGCTGCCGAAATGGATCGACGCTCCCTAAAAGGGATGAGCGGAGCATCGATTGAGATATCCGATCCTTAGTGAACATGCCCAGGGAGCGCTAGCGCTCTATGGGTAGACTTAAGGGAGCATTGGCGTAGAACCCAAAAAAAAATTGTATTTTGGGCTAGAAAGACACAATGCTTTTCCATAAAAAGTTGACTAAAGATGTTTAATTGGTTATCTTTGTAGATTGCATAGATCATATAGCCATGATTGAATGGAAGGAACACTAACACAAGTTCAATGAAATCGCCGCTTTGCAAAACCCTCAAGCAAGAGCCGCTTTGCAAAATTGTGGTCTACTCAAGTACTTTAAGTTGCAGAATATGAGGAAAGAGGTTTTATTACTTGAGTACTTGATCGGATTGTGGGATGATGTTGAATAGGCATTTCGTATTGGGTCACATATGCTCGAGATTGAGCTTGATGATGTGTACTTTTTGATCGACCTCTCGAGGAGAGGGGCTCCTATCCTTTTTTATGGACATCAGGCAACTCCTCAACCCACTGAGGCATATGTTGTTGATCATTGTATACCAGGATCTCGATTGGTCAGTGGGAGAATCATGATCAAAGATGTGAGGGATTTGTCATTGAGATCGATACTATTCACCATTACCAAATTGGCGAGTAGTATCAGCGCTCATATAGCTTTGAAATGTTAGATGTCATATGCTCTACAATGCGTAGAGCCAAAATTGTTTAACTAGAGCGCAAGGTTCCTTTGAAATGTGAAGGAATAGATCTCAAAGTGCAGGATAGGTAGGCAGAAGCAGTTTGGATATGGCTCTTTCCTAGTTTCATTCTTTTTGGGGCAAGTACCCTAGATGAAGCCATAGGTTATGTTGATAGAATCACTGTGACCCATCCATGGATTGAGAGATGGACCAGTTTGTCCTCGATATTGGGGAACGATCCCTCATCATTTAGGTTTACAAGTGATTTCTTCGGTTGGTGGAGGAGACAGTTGGTTGTCATCGAGGATTTTCAATATGCTAGAGTAGATTTTCGAGGTAGTACAGACTTGGTGCTCCCCGAGGGAATTCACTGGGATGTGTCAAGTACGAAACTAAACCTTGTCATGTATTTTTATTTTTTATATTTTATATTGTTTTTTATGTGTACAATGAGGGATCTAAAGATATTTTTGTTTCATCATGCAGACAGAGGCGCATCATGTTCGGTGGAGATGTCGGCATTAGGGCATCCTAGGGAAATGCAGATAGCAGTGGAGCACGAGGTTGCAGTGGGAGGACTTCAGGAGGTTGAGAGGAACCTCTAAGGTATAACCATGGGTGTCCCACCTCTCAGGAGGTGAGACGTGCCTCTCCATTTGTAGACATACAGTAGGATTTCCTGAGAGTTTGAACCACTTTCTTCGATGAGTGGATTGTGTAGTAATGTGCTTCTCAAAGTACAATGTGATAAAGGATTATTTGGATCCTCAACATATTTTGTAGTCTTTCATGACGATATCATGGGCATGAAGGCCCGGATTTTTCCCTATTATGTACTTTTTGATGATGTATTTTTAAAACAAACTTTTTTTATCATGCATTTATATATATATATATATATATATATATATATATATATATATATATATATATATATATGATTTTTTAGTGTCTAATGATGTTACAATTTATCTTTTTTTGGTGTCTATTGATGTTACAATTTATCTTATGTGATTCTTTAGTGTACATGTGATTCATGTCTTTTTATAATTTTTTTATCTATGTGCAAGATACCCATCCAATATGTAATTAGCTAATGAATCTGACGTTGTGTTGAGTTCTCTCGGTATATGTCTGTATTGTATAAATTCAAGCGATCTTTCAAGATGACGAACTCTTAGGTGGAGACGTAGTAAGACAGGGCTACGAATGACATAATCTTGATTAAGCTAACAAACCACGAGTTGAGAATCTAGGTTGATAATCATATGAGATATAACTAGAGAGGAGGCTTCGGTTAAAAGTCCAATGATGACATGATATTCTTCCATGTTATTGGTTATTGATCCTAGGCAAATTCTCCCCAAAATCACCAACTCACCATCCGCAAAAGCAATGTTTTGGGTGTGTTGACTAGCACCATCCACAAACCCAACAAATATGGGAAAGCAAGATGTCATCTACGCACACAATCACAAGACAAAATATAATCAACTAAGACAAAACTCGTACACGCAAGAAAAAAGACACACCAAATCAAAATTATATATTACAATAGTTTACAAAGAACACATGCTAGATATTCTATGCATAGTACTTCTTGAGGTAAAGCCCATTTCGGGGCTCACCGAGAGATATTCCATCGTAGTCGACTAAATCATAGGCACCTCTATGTAATACATGTTTTATGATATAAGGTCCATGCCACAGAGGTTCTAACTTCCCTGTCCCCAACTTATCATGAGCTTGGTCATAAACGAGGAATAAGTCTCCTTATGAAAAAGAACAAGTTTGAATGGATTTGGCATATTGACTCTTCATTCATTTTTTATATGTCTCGTTAACGAGAGCAGCATCGTGGCATGTTTCATCCAAATTAGTTAAATACATGAATCATTCATATTCAACAAAGGTATGAGGCAGGATTTCTGTGGTGATTTCTAATGAAGGGATCTCACACTCAATTGGTAACACTTCTTCTATACCATATACCAGCTGGAATGGAGTGAATCCAGTTACAGTTTTCATTGAAGTGCAGTAGGCCCATAGTGTGGAGAAAAGTTGCAAGTGCCAAGAGGTTTTGTTAGTCCCCAACATGCGTTGGAGCATGGTCTTTAGGAATTTGTTGATAGCTTCAACTTCTATGTTTTCTTGAGGATACAAGGGGGATGAGTTTTCATGGAGGAAATCCAACTTGACATGCAACTCACTCATCATCTAGTTCTGAAAATGTGAGTCATGATCAATGGCAATGGCTTGTGGGACACTAAAGCGAGTGATGATGTGGTTAAAAACAAAGAGTGTTGTAGTGAAATAATCAATGAAAACAACTTTATAACTATGCCCCCCAGCTGACGTAGGATTACATTGCATAAAATCAATGCCCCATTTGGAAAAGGGGCTGACGAAAACAATGGGATGCAGCGGAGCAGGGTGGGTATGTGCCTTTTTTTCTAAAAAACTTGACAGGGTGGGCATTGTTTGAAAGCCTTGATACAATATTCAAAGATGGAGGGCCAAAAATAATTGGCATGTAAAATTTTCTAGGATGTAGCCATCCCAAAAAGATGATCACCACAAGCCCCAAGGTTACAGTCATTCAAAACGTGTTAAGCCTCATCATGGGTTAAACAACGTTTTAAGACAATATCAATACCACAGTGATATAAAGTGTCACCAAGGATAATGTAGAGTTTAGAATGATGGCAGATACGACGATGTTTGTCACAAGAAATATCAATCTAGAAATGATGGGTTTGGAGATAGAGAATAATATCTCCATACCAAGGGTTTGATGTGCTAACGAGGAACATAGATTCATCGGGAAGAGAATCAGTAGGCTCCGTATCTTCATCAGCATAGGGAAGATCATAGATGAGTTCTGCAAAAACCAATGATTTTTTAGCTTTTGATTTGGCAAACTCGAGATCGAATTATTGAAGAATAACAATCAATTTGGAATAATTTCCCCCAAGGACTTGACGTGTAAGGATATGGTACATGGGATTTGATTCCACAATGACCGTGGTAGTGTGCAACAAGATGTAGTGGAAAAATATCTGGATAGAAATGACGGTTTCCAGAGCCAACTTTTCAATGTGTGAATATCGGAGCTTGGAACCAGAAAGACTCTTTCTAAAATAGTAGATCACATGTTCATCACTGTAAGGATCCTCTTGAACTAACACCATATAAATAGTGGAAGTAGAGGCAGCCAAATAAAGAATATACTCTTGTGCATAATTTGGAGGGTGCAAGAGAGGCGTGTGTGTTAATGCATGCTTAAGAGCATAAAAAGAGCATTGAGTAGTGCCATCCCAAATGAAAGGAGTGTCTTTCTACCACATTATCATAAATCTTTTAGTGATTTCAGCGTAATTACACATAAAACAGAGAATAAATTTTTCTTTCCCTTGCAAACTTTGTAGTTGTGTTAGATTGTTGGGAAGGGGTAAAGAGAGAATAGCTTTGAATTTTAAGGGATCCACCCTTATCCCATCTTTGGAGATGAAGAATCTGAGGATTTAACCTGATTCGACAATGAAGATGCATTTGTGAGGGTTCAACCGTATATGGTAAAACCGACATCGAAGAAAAATGGCTCGTAAATGACTAATATGGTCTCGTCGACTAGACGAATGAGCGGGTAAATCATCGAGGTAAGGTTCCACATGTTTGATATTGTGGAAAGAATATGACATGGTCCGCTGGAAAGTAGCACCATCGTTTTTAAGACCAAAAGGTAGCTTTCGATAAGCGAACATCCCCCAAGGTAAGATGAAGGTTGTCTTGTGTTGATCATCTGGTATAATATCGATCTGGTTATACCCCGAGAAACCATCCATCAAGGGAAATATAACGCTGCCAGCGCAATTGTCCATGATTTGGTCAATAAAGGGTGTTGGTTAATTTTCTTTTGGAAAAGCCTTGTTGAGATCCATAATTATGTTAGAAACCCATTTCGTCAAGGGCAGAGGATAAATAAATCCAGACTTCAATAGTTTTTCAACTTCTTCCTTTATGGCCATGGTTTTCTTAGGATGAACCAGGCAAAGTTTTTGTCGTACAGGTTTAACACCTTGGTAAATTTTTATCTCATGCACAATGATTGATGGATTGATCCCTGGCATTTCTTTGTAATTCCAAGTGAAGAAATCATGGAAGTATTTGAATAAAATGGTATAAGATTTCACTTCCTTGGGCGAACAATTAGCACCAAGATGAACATTTTCCACGATACCTTCTTTGATTGAGATGTCGATAGCGATCGTAGAAGAGATGTTGCCTAAATTTCCCTTGGAACTAATATCCTGGGTAAGGATGGGAGATTGGGGGGAATCGACAACACTGTCAGGAAAGATAGAGTGTATATCTTCCTCAATTTCATATAGAATCGGGAGAAAAGATGAATGATGATGGTTGTCATCCCAAGGTACCTCTTCGATAATAAGCATTTCCATAATGGATTCGTCTGATGGAAAAATCTATAGGATGTAGTCGAACGAATAGGATAGGGAATCCAACCAAGATGGAAACAGGTAAGTGTTGGATCCCAATAGATGTTGGTCATCCAATGAGGGAGAAGCGGATTCGATGGCATTGTATGAATCCTCAGCAAGACTAAGTGGCATAGTGTCACCTAGAGCCTAGAATTCCAAAGGACTAGGCACAATCCAAGGATTAGATGATTCGTAAGATTGATATGTCATAGTTGAGATCATATTGATCATGGAAATGTGATGTGAGGTGGGAGGAAGTGGACCAGGGAAAGTACCCATAAGGAAAGAGTCTTTTAAAAGACCTACACCGACACTCTCATAAGTGATCTTAGTATCTCCAAAGAAAGGAATATTTTTCGTTGCGGGAGTGTGAGCATCAGGAGTGGAGTAATCTAACTAGTCGATAGTGACAGTTTTACCTTGATAGGGGGATTGTACACATTGAAACACCAATGAAGCAACGCAAGTCATGGAATAAAACCAACTTATTCCTAACAACAAGATGTAATCAAGGGGAGCATTGAATACCTCTACATAGACAAAGAGATTCTTGCCTCCCAACTGAACAGATAAGGACTGCAAGAGATTGTGAGGGAAAAAACCTCGCCCATCGAATGTTTGTAACATTGTAGGGGATTGATTAAGCACACGTGATTTTAGTCCATTCCAACAGTCTAATGACATGATGCAAGTGGAATCTCCTTGATCCAGTATGGTATGATGAATGTGTTGGTTATGAACAACCACATCAATCTGAAAATAAAGCTGGTGAGAAAGTCGTGACTTGAAGTTATCAAGGTTAAACATGATATTATTCGACGAATCAGGATTGATTGCACCGATGGTAGCCAAGAGTGTTCTACGTTGAATTGGACAATGTTGTAGAACTTCAAGAGAATACATAGCACACTGTGCTTGAGCCAAATATTCAACAATGTTGTAGCTTTTGGCGGCACGTGAACTAGGATTAAAAGTCAATTTTTGATTAGTGCTCTTGGGAGGGCGTAAAATAGATTGAAAAGCAGGTTTCTCAATCTGAAGTGATCCATATAGAGGAGTAACGGTGGAAGGAGGAGTATTCGATGTAGTACCATTAGTGACCTTCTCTTTATCAGGCTTAGTCATCTTGTCATATGTTGTGGTGTGAGTGGTTACATCAATCCCATTAAACATATAAATATGGGCACTCGATGAGGCTTCCTCGCTAGGAGGATGACTAAGATTTCCCCCTATCGGAGGAGCAAGGGCTTGAGAAACTATTGATTGCTATTGAGGAAAAGGTTTTGTTAACACAACGGTTTGAGAATTCCCTTTTAAATGTTTTGCAACTTTTTTTCCATGAGGACAGTCTCAGGTGTAATGGTCATCACCAAAAATGAGACACGGGAATTTCGGTTTTCGTTGTGGTTGTTTTTCATGAGTAGGCGGTTGAGTTTGTGTTTTTGGATTTTCATTATTATTATTACTATTCTTTTTGGGTTTATTTTTTTTTTTCTTCTTTCCCACGGATTTTTGTGAAGAGGAAGATTGGACTACATTCACCTCAGAGATTTGAGTTGGAGGGGAGGTAGAGGAGAGTGAAGTCGAACTGGTGACGGGTGCAGAAATAGAGTGATTAGCCGAGTCAACCGACTGTGATGAATATTGTGTTTTGATGACACCAATGATTCCATCTGCATGAGTTGTGTCAGATGGTTTGGATGGATCAGTGGATGTACGGGGAGCAGTTGGTATCAACTCATACAATGTACCAGATTGGGAATAAACCAAGTCGAGGTACTGAGCACGAGAAATGGATTCTTCCTTAGTGACAACACCACCCATGGCGACGTCAGGAGTGATTGGGGGTAAAATAGATTCAGTAAACCATTATGCCAATAATTGGTCAGGAATGGTCGCTTTGATCAACCTTGTCATCGTCTCCACTCATGAATGTGATCAGATATATGTACGAAGTTCATTTGACGAAGTGAGTTTAAGATTTCCATACCAGTATCATAATGGATGGGTAATTGAAAATGTGTGAGAAAAGACATAGCTAGGAAGTTGAAATCTTGAAAGGTACAATTTTGGAGTTCAATGTACCATTTGGATGTTGAGCCCATGAGTGTGTGCTAGAAAATACGCAACCATATAGAATTATCCATCAGTGAGTTTGATGAACACCATAGATGAAATGTCATAACATGGTTGTTTGGGTTTTCGCCAGGTTTACCGTCAAATTTGGGGATGTTAGAAGGTAATTTAGCAGGAATTACTAGCTAGAAAGGAAAATGTAGTATGGGATCATTTTTCAACCGAGATAAATCTGGTAGATCCAACGTAGCTAGGAATAGAAGTTGGCAGTTAACCTGAGGGTGATACTAGTGTGGTATGGGGACACCAGTAGGGCCATAAACTGGTTGAGGTGGATAATTGCATCCAATTGGCCCTCCCATATATGGTTATTGTTGGTCGGTATAGGAAATATTCAGTTGTTGTTGAGGAATGTTCAAGAAAGGAGGGAAACTCAGTTGATTCTAGGCAGGATGGGTCATTTGATTAGGTTGTAGGGGATAAACAGTTTTCCCTTGAGGGGGGTAAACAGTTTTTCCTTGCAGAGGGTATACACTTGACCCTTGGGGAGGATAATATTGTTGTCCTTGAGGACCCTAGGTGGGATTTGGGACACCCGGATAAGGTTGTCCAAAATATAATCCAAAAGGAACGAGATTTGGTACTCCTCCTTGCGGGTTATGGTATGATGGCCCTCCTTGATAAGGTTGATGAAATGTATGATCTGGATTTTATGAGTAGAACGAAATGAATACAGATTATTAACAGGTGCTTAACACAAAATAACAGAGATATAGTAAAACCGGTTTTCTATTCAATAACGAAATAAGCTGAAACTGTAAAATGCAGCGGAAACAAGCTTGTTGGAATGGTGGCGGCTTATCTCTGAGAAGAGATGTGACGACAGCGTGAATTCGCTAGAAGATGGTTACAATGAGGCTCTGAAGGCATTTTAACAATAAGAAAGAATGTCAAAAACCATAGACATACAAAAACCTAACCCTAGGAGATGAAACGCCAAAAGTCATGTGGGCCCCATTTGGGTAAGCTAGTACATCAACATCCTGGGTTCGTAACTTTTGCATACGATCTCCGTTTTGGGCGTGTGATAGCCCATTGGAAAGGTATCGCCAAGAAGATTCATTTTGGGGTCTCAATCATGCCTTTGAATATCATTGAGGATATTGATACCGAAAAACCTTCATTTAGGCCCTCAAAATGGCCCCGGAAGTAAAAACTGCTAGAAATAGTAAATTGCCAAAAATTTAGAAAACTGTTTTGAGCCAGTTGGAAAAGGTTGGTGGCCACCGATATCCATATGGATCAATACTACATCCTTAGGAAGCAATGGTCTCCATTTCTTTGAGGTCCCCCATTAGATGGGGAAATTTCTGTTGAATTTGGCCCCAGATGAGCCACTTGCCTTGGTGCAAGAGCTGCCCTGCTTTGACGACTCGATAAAGTTGGATCCTTTGTTGTCGAGTGCCCTTGATCTATCTTTCCACAATCTGGTCATTGGATGCCTGTTGTATGCAGTTGGGTTGAGCTCTGTTGGTGTCAGCTATTCTACTACTTCTGAGGTGTCCAATAATGGTGGGAAATAAGGGCGAAGGAGATCCACGTTGAACACTGGGTGCAAGCCAAGGAAAGGAGGAATGTTGAGCTCAAAAGAATTATCCCCCATGAACTTGGTGATAGTGTATGGTCCATAACGGAGTGGGCGAAGCTTCCGATGGGGTCTTGTAAGGTGTTCTTTCTACAAGTGCAACCAAACTTTGTCACCCACCTGAAACTTATGCGGCACCTGATGTTGATCATGGAACTGTTTGTACTTATCATTAGACTTCTGTAGGATATCCTAAACCTGTTGGTGGATGTGATGGATCTTCTCAATGAACCGTGTGGCTTTGTCAGCTTCAGTTGGAGCAAGAGATGAGTCAGTCGAGGTGATCGCATGGGGAAGTGCAACATCTATGGGACCCAATGGTTGGAATCCCAACCCCACTTGAAAGGGGTTGTGGCCGGTTGAGCTATGTAAGGCTCGATTGTAGCT
>SNQJ01S0086049.1:43084-55858 GCA_010110895.2 Picea sitchensis | reverse complement strand
TTTTCACCAAGAGCCATTTTTCCCACCATTTCTTTCAGGCTCACTGCCACCCCCTTTAGGTATACTTATTCAAAGTAGCATTTTGACATCAAATTGTCCTCTACCTATGTTTCTTTTGTCCATCTCATCATTCATGATTCCTCCATTCATTGTCATCCTAACTAATAAATCTTGGCCCTCAATAATGGTTACTATTAGACCCATCATCCTAGTCTCCTCATTATCCATGGTCGAGTCTTTTTCCATTTTTCTTGCAAACTTATTACCCAAGTTAGCATATTTTCTATGACCCATTCAATGGAAGTCTTGAGTCTCCTCCTCATTGGCCAACTCATATTCCCATCTCAAAATGTCAATCTATTCCATTTATTACTTGCTTTTTTGAACCACGTGTTGGTCTCTAGAGATTCTTCAATCACTATCTCCACTAAACCTTCAGTTACCAACCCCAACATGTTTGTACTTAAGGGGTTAGTTTATATGCTTTGGTACCTTGACCCCTATTTACTTCATCAATGGGGGACCTTGCTATCACACAAGTTGTAGGTTGGGAAAATCCTGACCCAAACCACAATATGGAAACAACAAAGAGAACACCTAGCCATTGTCACCTTAGATAGGTATTCTCATCACTTTAGAGGTGAATTGATCACCTCAAGGGGGGAATCATGGGTGACCCTAGCGTGAAATGATATGGAAAGTGAGATGATGAAATTAATTCCCCTATAGGTCAATTTTCTAGATGGAAGAAGGTTTGAGAATGAACCTCGAGAGTAGTTTTAAGGTTGCCAAGTCCTTGGGTACCTGCTGAAAGTGTCTGTACCTTCCCGAGACACAATAAAAGCCAACTGTACAAGCTATATGTTAGGTGGAAAAGAAAGTTAATCTTGATGTCCCTAATTGCAGCAGTCAACAAAAATATATATCAGTGAACAAATGATTATTGGAGATGCTAAATAAATTCCAAAAGTCAAGATAATGATACAAGAGTTAAGCTAGATATGACTAGTACAACTCAAGATTGAAAGAGCAAGACTTTAGGAAAAATGTAAGGTTGTAAGAAAAAGGTACTACAGAGATATTATTTAGTCCTATGGTTGTAGAAAACAAGTTATTACAGTATAAAAATAATCCACCAAAAATCACAAGTAATCCACCCAAAATATGTGTTAGGACTAGAAGATAATACGAGTAGATTATTAGAAACTTCTGACAGTTGAATTGTAATTTATAAGTAAGAAAAGACTGATTTAGTTGAATACCTAATGGCTTTATATTTTAATGAGTCACGGCTATAATAATACCAAGCCAATCAAGAATCCCTAGTGGCCTTGACAAGCTCTTAACATGCAAAACAAATTCCAACTTGAACAAGATTGATATCCCACCAAAACATGTTTACCAAGGAAAACAATTTATTTCTCCAATGCAAAAAATTAGATTAGTGCCTTTAAAATATGGGTGAATGGAGTCTTTATGTATGAGTTATACCAACAAAATCCCTAGGGGTGTAAATCCTCTTACTCCCTAGGGCATGCCAATCAAACTAGGGCAAATCTAGGAGGTTGTACACACTCGTACTTCTCCTAGAAACCATTTCAAAAATGACTTATAAACTTTAGCAAATAAGATGAATCTTAATGGAGGGTGTATACAACAAACTCATCCTTGGGTTTCAACCAACAATGACCAATAATAAGCAAGAAAGAACTAACTAATACATATTTTCCTTACTAATTCCAAGAGAGAGAGAGAGATATCAAACCCTAGTTCACCAAGCAAATTACCATCCAAGAGCAAGAACATAAGCCTTCAAGAGGTGTGTTATCGCACAAGTTGCAAGTTGGGAAAATCCCAAACCAAACCACAATATGGTCACAAATAAGATAACACGTATCCATTGTCACCTTAGATAGCTATTCCCGTCACTAAAGTGATGATGAAAATCACCAAGAGGGGGGACTCTCGGTGACCCTAGGGGGAAATGAGATGGAAAGTGATATGATGAAATGAAATACCCTATAGGTCAAGTTTCAAGATGATATAAGGCTTTAGGATAAGTCTCAGGAGTGGTTTAAGGTTTCCAAGTCCTTGGGTACCTGCTGAGAGTGTTCGTACCGTCTCGAGACATAAGGAAAACCAATTGCACAAAGTATATGTCAGGTGGAAAAGAAAGTTAAGCTTGTCATATCTAATTGCAGAAGTCAACAAAAATATATATCAACAATGAAATCAAGTAACTACTACAGATCAAACCACTCAAAGTATCAAATATCAATTGACCTATGAAACATAAAACATGTAGATAAGTTCTCAACATGTTAGCACAACTTTTAGTGGTATTAGATGGTTGTAATGATAAGTTTTTCAAAGTATATTTATGGCAGACAAGTGGTTGTAGCATTGATTTGATACAGAAGCAAATTTTAACCACGAAAAAGAGCAAGTAATCCAACCAAAAGTTCACCAACTAGAAGTAGAATAATAGCAATGGCTTACAAGCAAATTTCCACAGTCAAATTGTAAGTTAAAGTCAAGGAAAGTAGATGTTTTTCCGCATCCCTAATGGCTGTATATTTTAAGTTATTATAGCTCCAAGAATATCAAGAGAACTAAGACACCCTAGAGGGGTTAGCAAACTCAAGGCATCCATAAAAGATTCCAACTTAAACAATATTGATATCTCACCAAAACATGTTTACCAAGGAAAACAATTTATTTTTCCAATGAAAAAAATCTGATTGCTGCCTTTAAAATATGGGTGAATGGAGTCTTCAAATAACAAGTTATACCAACAAAATCCCTAGGGGTGTAAATCCTCTTACTCCCTAGGGAATTCCAATAAACTTAGGGTGATTCTAGGAGGGTGTACACACCTGTCTTTCTCCTAGAAACCCTTGCAAAAATCAACTTATAAACTTAGAAAATAAGATGAATCTTAATTGAGGGTGTATAAAACACACTCCTCCTAGGGTTTCAACCAACAATGGCTAAGAAAAAGAAATAAATAACTAACAAATGCATATTTTCCTTACCAATTACAAGAAAGAGAGGGATCAAACCCTAGTTCACCAAGAAATTACCATCCAAGAGAAAGTAAAGAAACCTCCAAGAGGTGTGCAACACTTTTCCTCATCCATTCACCAAGAGATACACCAAAAAATCATTTTCAAGGGAGAGAGATACCAAAAATGCTCAAGTATAGAAAAAATTTCAGCCACTAGTCTTCTCACAATGGGAGAGCTATGATGAAAAATGAAATAGAGATGATATCTATTTACACAAATCCTATAAACATAGTTTATCCACAAAACTTAGGGTAAAACACAATACAAGGGGTCAACAACCCTTATCTTTCCCCTTTAAAAAAACAATATTATTTAATTCATACTTTGCACATAACAGAAACCCTAGAAACATGATGTCACCATTCTTTTGGGTAACGTTTGGCACTTTTTTCCAAGTCGTTGAGTTGGATAAGGTAAAATTAGGCCTCCAAAGGCCGATAGTATTCAACCAGAATATTTATTCCATGATCCATGGACCTCTTCCTCAAAAAGTGCCAAGAGTCCATCATCACCACCAAAACCTATCCCTAGGTGACATCATGCCCCCAAAAGGTGACATTTTTCCCCTTTCAAACAAGTCGTTTGGCATGCAGGGGTGGTAAAGGTCCTCCAAGGTGTCCTCTAGGACTCTAAAGGCATGTCATCATCGTTCAGAGTGTGGGCCCTTGGCATCCAACATGTGGGATTTAAGCCCCATGGAAGCCCAAGCTAGGCTTGTTCTTCCAAAATTATCCACCAACTAGGTCCTACAAAGACAAATGGATACGCCCTCCAAGGATATTAATTTAAATTAATCATGATGAGTACATCAAATCAATAAAAGATCCATTTAAGAATGTACATCCAAACCACCTCATCAAAATAAAACAATGCTCAAACACCCTATGCAATTTTCCAAGTTTAGGTATGGGATGGTTGACAAAACAACCTATTGTCTGAAACTTACCTCAAGTTTAGGAGTATTTATTGAGGGGACCTCTTTCTAAATCATGTGTATGAGGTGTCATGGATGGGGGGAAGTATTTTGGGCATGTGGTTCATGACTTACAATGGGTTGCAGTGTCTCATCTATGGGTGCCTTTGTAGAGGGTGTGATGCACCTTCGTTTTCAATGCAACTTTGTTTCCAAGCCCATTTATTGCCTTTTATTATTTTAAGATGTTTCCAGGTTGAATCCAAGGTGGGTCTTCTACCTAAGCTTGAAATATTTTTCCCACCTTGACTCTACTCTGGTCACATTATGCTTCCCCAAGTTGAAAACATGTGTGGGGATTCCACTTAAGCAATAAAAACAGTTCTCACACATGCTCCACCTTGGTTGGAATTTTCCATTAGTTATTTTTTGCGAGTCCCATCAGTTTCTTAAGAGAGACATTTCATTATCCTCGGGATCCCTAGAAAAGCACCTAGAAGGTCAATGATTTGATTTTATCTTTTTCCATCTACAATCCTTTGGGTCTTCATCCCCTTCTTCCCGTGAAATGAGGGACAACCCCTTCTTGGGTCAATACAGCCGAAAAACCCCAAAAGGTAAATAGATGAGGGGATGAAGTGTGGAAAGTGACAAGTATGGTCATGAATGATGACTCGTTCAGAGGACCTCCCAGTAGAAAACCTATCCCTAAGTTTGACCCACTTTCTAGGGTGCAATGTCAACCACCAAAGTAAAACAATGCACATAGCATAATGTCCAAGAAAATGTTACATAATCAAAAGCAGTAATAGATGCAACAAACTCAAATGCCTCAAGTATTGAAATGGCACTCACCATAATACCTGGATTGTACCTCATGGAGAAAGACCCAATGTCTTCTGGAAGCCAATTGATGTGGTGGATACCATCGTGATGAACCTGGAGTTGTTGTCGTGAGGAGTATCTTTGTCTATGCAAGTGGACATTTTTGGTCAAGCTATCTCTCAGTACTCCATGTCTGCAACCTAAGGGCCTCAAGACATCATTTCCTTAGTTATCCCTAGGATTTTGGGATAGCAAGGTGTGCACCACCTTAGTTCATACATTCAACAAGAGATACACCAAAAATCATTTGCAAGAGAGAGAGATACCAAAACTGCTCAAGTATAGCGAATATTTCAGCCAATATGTCTTCTTACAATGGGAGAGTTATGTCCAAATGAGATACAAATGATCTCTATTTATAAAAAAATGTTCTAAAACATGTTTGTCCACAAAACTTAGGGTAAAACACAAGATAAGGGGTCAACATCCCTTATATTTCCCCTTTACAAAAAAAAATATTATTTAATTCATGTTTTGCACATAAGAGAAACCCTAGAAACATGATGTCACCCTTCTTTTGGGAAATGTTTTCCACTTTTGGTCAATTCGTTGAGTTGGAGGAGGGAGTGTTAGGCCTCCAAAGGCCAATAGTCTTCAACCAAAACATTTCTTCCACGATCCATGGGCCTCTTCCTTCAAAATGTGCCAAGTGTCTCCAATCACCACCAAACCCTATCCTTAGGGGGGGTCATAGGGGGGTGATAGCCCCCCTGTGAGGGGGTTCGGGGGCAATGTCCCAGAGAAAAAAAAAATTCCTCAAGAAACATGTCTCATTTTTGCCTATTTTTTCATGTCGCCTAAATTTTTGTGTCCATTGTTGGGTGGTTTTTCGACACATGGTTTTTGTCGATGGTTTTCTATTTCCAGTTAAGAAATTAGGTTTTTTTACTAATCCAGGTAATTGGGTTAGGTTTTTGAATGTCATTGGATCCTATATGTATATTGTATTGTAAACAATGTATCACTATGAATGAATATAGAATATGTTGGTTTTCCCGGTTTGGGTTTCCAGGGGAAAAATATCTCTGTAATGTTTGTATTTTCCATTGTATCTTTTTTGTTCTTTTACTGAAAATTGTTTTGCAGTAAACAATTTTACAAGGTTAAAATCTACATGCTCCACCTTGGTTGGCATTTTGTATTCATTATTTTTCATGGGTCCCATCATTTTCTTATAAGAGACATTTCATTATCCTCGATATCCCTAGGTAAGAATATAGAAGGTTAATGATTGGATTTTAATATCTTTTTCCAGCCACAAGTCTTTGGGCCTTCAACCACTTCTTCCCATGAAATGAGGGACAACCCCTTCTTGGGTCAATATACCCGAAAATCCCATAAGGTAAGGAGATGAGGGGATAAAGTGTGGAAAGTGACAATTATGGTTGGTAATGGCACAATGACTCGTCATGAGGACCTCCCAATAGAAAAACTATCCCTAAGGGTGATCCACTTGTTAGGGTGCAATGTCAACCACCAAAGTAAAACAAGGCAAAGAGCATAATGTCCAAGAAAACGTTACATCGTCAAAAGTAGTAACATATGAAACAAACTCAAAAGCCTCAAATATTTAAATGACACTCACCATAATACATGGATTGTACCTCATGGAGAAAGACCCAATGTCTTCTAGAAGACAGTTGATGTGGTGTATATCGTTGTGATGAACCTAAAGTTGTGGTGGCGAGGTGGGTCTCTATCTATGCAAGTGGAAATTGTTGGTCAGGCTATCTCTTGGTACTCCATGTGTGCAACCTAAGGGCCTCAAGACATCATCTCCTTAGTTATCCCCAGGAGTTGGGGATAACATCTGGATCCTACTTGGGGAAATGTACTCATCGTAGAGTGTATGAGAACCGCAACATCTCCCGGTGGACATGTGCCTACACTGAAACATAACACTGTAAAATATAGGGTGGTTCTATCACCCTTCGTCCATATATATCAAAATGAAAATGAAAACTAATCTAAAAAAGAAAAAATTAAGCATGTTTTCAAATATTTCTAACTAAGCATGAAATTAATATGCAAGTAGAGAAAAATGAAATATGAAATACAACTAAAATACCATGAGCAAACAAGATGAAAATGAAGGAAATCAAATTACCTACTTACCTAGGGCCTGGGGCATGAATAAGTTAGGCGCTCTGAATCTAGGGTTGGAGAAGATACCCATCCAGTGGTAATGGCATCTTTCTCCCATCCAAAGCTGCCAAAAATACTTCTATTTCTCGAACTTCTTATTCAGGATGTGTTGGCACAGAGGCAGGCTCTGGGTTCAACGATTCAACAGCACACCAAAAAAACCCTAACTATTGGCCCTTTCGGCAACACCTGCGAAGCAGATGCAGTCTCACCCGAGGTAGAGACAGGGGGGGTTGCAGGACTCAAGTGTCTACAACCTAGATGGGACACAGATATGTGATTATACACTTCAATAGAGCACTTAGCCAATAGTATGCATTCAGTTATGATTCTTATTCACGTTGCAGATTAACCCTAATTACATAACAACGCAATAGTAACCAAGATTTAAGCACATCTAATCTTTAGCACATAGCATCAAAGCATATCTAACATTCATTCATATATAAAGTACTAAGCATCAATGAATCAATCTATCAGGCATCAATATTAAGCACATGAATACATAAACACCATGAATAACATTGCACAAAGCACAATAACACAGGATATACGTGGTTCACCCCAATGTGGGGTTGCGTCCACCAACTCTTATCTTCTTTATTAGTCTCTTTCAATCTCTTTACAGGCACCCAGCTACAAATCCAACTCCGTACAGGAAAGGATATATGCGCACACCTTGCCAGATCCTCCTTCCCCGAATTAGGTCAAAGCACAAATCCTTACACAGTATGTGCACAAAACACTTATAAAACGCTTGCACTTATATCTGCAAGCCTTAATACATTCATGCACTAAGCCAACTACTCATGCACTAAGACACACCTTTGAATATCTTCTCTCTAAGTCCTATATACTTATTTATAAATTACAAAAGGGGATTAAACATGGGTGAACCCAAGGGCCGACATCCCATACCCGTTACATAAACCCTAAAAGCCCAAAAATCCCACAAAATGGGCGAGATCCCGTGATCTCCGCTTCGCCTGAGTGCTCCATCTTTGACCAACCTATTGAAGTTCCAAAACATGGTCAAGCACGACCAAGGTTCTCTCAAAACTTGGTTGAGGGCCAATAGGCCCCCAACACTCACCTGTGACTCATCCCGAGTCACTCTGATCTGGGCAACACTACTTCGTAGGCCTCGATCTTAGCTCGAGTTGCCTCGACTTGCTGCTTCACCAGATCCTTTTGCTTGGTGAACTTCTGAATGACTTGCTCAGTGACAGACCCTTCCAGGCATTGTTCCATTGTTGCAACCACCTATTCTAGGTTTGATCCTTATCCCTTGATCTCTTCAAAAAGTGTGCTAGCTTCATCCTGCACCGGCTAGAGTCTCTCTGTCACCTCCATCACTATGCTCTGGATGGAAGTGACTTGTTGTTGAACTACGTGTTGCTCCTGCGACCTCTTCATCTTTTCCGCTGCAGTAAGAAACTTCAACTGCGCTTGTATCGTCGATGCTTGTTGCTTTGCCTCTTGGAATTTTTCCTTCAATGTCCTGAGCTTCGGGTCTTCTGCAAGGCGCTCATAGGTCTATGCACTTCGATTAATTGGTTTCTTACATTATGAGGCCAATGCCCTAACTCTTTCGACTGCGCTCCTGGCAGTTTCTTCCCTCTGATCCCGCACTTCTTACAGAGTGCTCGGTACTACTTGAAGTTCTAGATCTGCTACTCTTTCTTGAAGCTGTTGAATGGCTTCAGCGAGCTTCCCCACTTGGCTCTATGTTTTCTCTTCTTCTATCTAGGCCAAGCCCGGCATAGAGAGAAGTGGTCTAGTTACTGACTCTCTAACAATAGTCTTCTCTACGAGCAGATGGTCTTTCTCTTTCTGTATTTTCTCTCTGTCCTCCTCGAACTTCGCTCTAATGTCATCTTACTCTTGCTGCGCAACCCGAAGTTGCTCTAAGGCTTCCTCCTTTGCTTGCTTCAAGGCCTTTGTGGCCTGTTCTTTTTCTTCCTGGACTCGACGAAGGTGAGCCTCTATCGCATCTGTTATACTTCGCAATTGGGTGGGCTCGTCCCCCAATTCTACACCTTCTGGTGACGACGGCCCAATAGACACTGCGTGGCTCGAATAGATAGCTTGTTGTACCCCCTTCACCTCTGCCTCGGTTCTGTCATACATCATCTTCTTCTTTTCTTCATGTCACTACAAGATACCCTCTGAAGAATCTTCTACCACTACAATGATGAGGTCAACATCATCCACTATGATCACATTTTATGACTGAGGCTTGTTGGCTCGGGATTTCTTCTGTGCTGAGGGTTTCTTCGGAGAAACATTCCTTTTATTTTATTTCTCTGCCTCTATTAAGGGATCCTTTGGCGGTGTTACTTCACCCTTTTCTTACTTGTCTTCTTCCCCTTTCTCTTCTTGGTTTACTTCCTCGCCTCCTCCTCCTCCAGGTGAGTCAGGCATAGTTTTCTCCAATGTGTTGTCTTTCTCTCCACTGTCTATGTCCTGCACTTCATTCTTATTCTTCTTTCTCTTAGCGATGTTTGGTCCATCATACTCCGTTCGGGTGACCAAAGGACTTCTAATGATGTTGGGGTCGGAGAGCTCTATCTTCTTGACTGGTACAAGGAATTCGGTAGGCCATTCCTTGGTTAATTCCTCTATGTCTTCATCAGCCAATTTTTAATAGGATTGCACCACCTCCTTGCTTTCATCCCTGTGCGCAGTGATGTAGATGAAGTGGCAGTCTGCGTGGAACTTTGCTAGTGGTCTGTAAGTATGCAAGGCGTTCGGATTCATTCATGGGAATGATTCAATGGCGTGCATGAGTTGTAGGTAGTAAGCGTGGAACACCGCATTTGATTACCACTGCTTTTCCATATCTCTCGTGTACCACAACGTGGTGAACCTCGTGGCCAATGGTTCTGATGGATCAACTTCAGGGAATGTCACTCCCTTTGGAATCTCCCAAGCGACAAATGCTATTAAGATCAACAACCAACTAAAGTGGAACTCTTATCCTTGGTTCTGCGCTTCACGGCATTCCTTCTCCAACTCGTTGATGAGGTAGCTCACCCAGTTCATATGCATCCCTTCGACACACTTCCCTACAAGGTCAACTATGAAGCTTGTGACTTGTGTCGGCATGTTCTTTCTGACTAGCTTGCCAGCGATCAGTTGAAAATATAGGAGCATTTTTCCATCTTGGATGGAGGCTACCTTGTAGCCTCGCTTCTCCTTAACCACATCGTCGTATGCTTCCTTTATTCATTGCGCCAAGGAGTGATCTTATGTCTTTCCTGGGTAGAACTGGTGAGGGTCGGGTCCTTGCATGCTTAATCCGGTGATTAGGTGGATCAATGTCGAATCCACAGTCACACGCCTATCTAACCAGAGATAGCCTCCTTGGTAGCATGACAGGAGGATTTTAACGCACGCGTTAACCTCCTAATGTCTTTCGAAGTGGGGGATATTCATGACATTCTGCATCGTTGACCACGCGATCTCCTTGATCCATGGCTGGGGAACTATCTTGGGCTTCTTCCCAGTTGTCTTTGTCAAGTACCGATGTGGTTTGAGCATCACATAATTCTTCATGTCTCCCAGGTTGAAATAAATTATCTTGAGGTTTGGGATCAATCCCAGCTGTGGTCCCACTGCATGTATCCCCTTCGGGAGTTACGTCGTGATGAGCGTGTACTCGAAGTCACGTGGTATGTTGTCATAACTAACCATGCCATCCAGAGGCGGGATGTAGTTGGGCAAGACTAACAGGATCTACTTTTCATTTTCCAAATCATCACGGTGCTTTCTTCTTTTCTCAGTCGATGCTCGACTAGATCAACATGCAGTTGAGGGGGACTCTTTCACTCCTCCCATCAACGAGGCATGTATTCCTGCGGACATGACCTTCTCATCCATAAGGTTGATCAAGATTTATTCTACCGACTTCTCTACTATGCTAAGGTCAACCGACATGCATGCCCGTTCTCAAATAACTCAGGTAGGCGAACAGACACTCAAGGTAATTGAACAGACGGTGAGGTCTAGACAATACAACACGGTATGTGATCAATGTTTTGTGGGCTCGAATGTCTCAGTTTGCAAAAGTGGCCATGGTGAGGCATTCGACAGATTAAATAAGCAATGTCGTAATGGATTCCTCCAATAGGTAGGAATGCCTCAATCAATATGATTCCATCCATTGTGGCGTGGTCCCAACGGTCCAATGGCAATCTTTCTGGCAATAAATTGGTTTCTAGCCATTCTAGAGCATCGTTCTAATGGTCAGGATGCCTCCAACGGTCATATAGCTTCGTCGTGGCGAAGTGCCATTATGTGTTGTTCTGTTATTCCGGCAACGCTCGAGCTCTACAAGCCTGACTTCTACGAAGTCTTCTCTGGAACTTCCTGCAGTCTTTCTATCTTTACCTTCTTCTTACTAAGATTTCTTGTCTTATTTCTTGTGATCTTAGTCTCTAGGTTCCTCTTTCATTTCTTATTCTTATCTTCTCTTAGAATAGTAACTTCACATTGTTGATGTTCTCTCAAAGGTTTCGAATGTAATATCTCTTCTCTTATTACTTTTGAGGTAGGTGTTCTTCTCTCCTGCGTAGATAGGTTCTTCAAGCCTTCTTGTGTTTTTTTAGCCTCGAAAGCTAATTCTCTAGCCCTCAGTTGCTTCAACTTGTCCTCTTGTTCTTGTATCAGTTTCTCTATTTTTATGGATATGAAGTCCCTTAATCCTTTATTTTTTTGTTATGTAGCTACTTCCTCTGCTTTCCTCTGGATCCTATCTTTCTCAATCCAAGTCTTTCCTAACAAAAGTGAAAAATCAGTGTTGTTCTCCACAAACTTAATGACTTCAAATTCTTCTTCGATCGATGTTCCATGGGAAATTATAGGTGTTAGCACAAGAATTTGCAACTAAAAGAGGCTTGCCTCCCCATAAGCAATTGAGTAAACTCTACATGCATATACAGGCTTCTAACATATCAAATCAAGTTTCTTGATTAGTCTCATCATACATAAGAGCACAGACATTCCATAGTGCCATGGCACTGCGGAATTGTCTATATAGCATGGTATTCCATTTTACTACATAAAATGCTACCACATTTGTTAAGCAGTGTAATGATGGTGCTATGAATTCCTTAGGTTGTTACCAAATCCGTTTTCATGTCGGATGCCACAAAATATGTCAACATTGAAGTGAAATAGCTGTGAATTATGATGGCGCTACCTAATTTCACACAGGCACACTAGGATAGTGCTACCAAAAGGTGCTACCGAAATTTTTGCAGAGACAAAATTGTGCAGAATTATTTTGCAAGGACGCTTCTACCAATTTTGAGTGACTAACTTACAACTTGGATTATGAAAAAATGAGAAGATATTTTTGAAAACTGGAGGACTCTTTTGTTCATAACATTCCAAATAATAAAAACCTCTCTCATTTTTTCAAACTGTGTTATGGTTTGAGAGATATTAGACATAGAAGTGGCGCTACCAACTGTTTTACAACGGCGCTACCGAATTTCATGTAGCGGTCACGGTTTTGATATTCGCCTTGTTGGGAGGTTGCCACCTGTCAAGGAGGATTCGAATGGATTCTCAAGTATCATTTATATGTCAAGGGACACCTTCACCTAATATTTATCTCCATCAAAGGCCTCATGCAATGAGGTGGAAACAATTTATTAATGACTTCCAATAAATTCCTGAAAATTAGCAGTTTGTTGGATTTTGTCTCTTTGATTGTTGCCACCTATCTCCAAGGCTTATAATCCAATGAAGGAGATG
>SNQJ01S0086049.1:20661-41027 GCA_010110895.2 Picea sitchensis | reverse complement strand
TTTCCTCATCCAGAACACAGTCCATGTCGAAGTCTCCTATTCTTGTTTCTATGCACTCCTTCTCTTTTAAGATCCCTGGTAAACTGATGTCTCTGTGATCCTTCGGTGTTTCTCTCATCTGTAATAATATAGTCTCTGATTCTTTCTGATTCTCAAATATATCCTTAGTTTCTTGACCTTCCTCATGGTTTTCTTGTCTCAGGTTCATCTTTTCAACTTTAGCAATCATTCTAGGGCAATCCAAAACTTCATGATCAACAGCTTTACAACAAAGAAAAATAGGACATATACCAGGTCATTCCTTAGCAAGATGACCCAATCTTCTGCAGTTATAACATAATGTCAATCCTCTCTTTCTCTTAAACAATCCCCATACTTTCTGGTATTGCACATTGGGATCACAGTGATGGACTTGCAATCTACAAAAATTCTTTATAAGGTCCTGCATCCACTTATTAGTCCAAAAATTATTTATTTGCATAGGAATAACATATCTTTCATTATTTCTATCAAATCTATTCATATCAAATCTTCCTTCTTCTAATTCTGCCCTAGTTTTTAGACTAGGACAAAATCCATCAAACATACCTAGATTCATACTTTCAAAGAAAAAATTGCCACTTATCATACCTTTCTCAGAGCACAAAGCTTTAAGATCTTATCTCTTTTCTTCAAATCGGACTTCCTTCTCTTATCACAGATCTTCGCAAGTCAAGTAGAATACTTCACGCTACAATAATAGATCTACGCACAGAGATTTATCTTTTCTTCAGTTCCCAGCAATCATATTTTCATGTCCCGGCAATGGAACCATTTGTTGGCACAGGGGTATACCCGAGGTTCAACGCTTCAATAGCGCACCAACAAAACCCTAACTACCGACCCTTTCGGCAACACCTGCGAAGCAAATGCAGTCTCACCCAAGGTAGAGGCAAGGGGGTTGCAGGACTCAAGTGTCTACAACCTAGCTGGGACACAGATATGTGATTATACACTTCAACAAAGAACTTAGCCAATAGTATGCATTCAGTTATGATTCATATTCACATCGCAGATTCACCCTAATTACAGATCAACGCAATAATAACCAAGATTTAAGCACATATAATCTTTATCACATAGCATTAGAGAAGTTCTAACATGAATTCATATATAAATCACTAAGCATCAATGAATCAATCTATCGGGCATCAATATTAAGCACATGAATACATAAACACCATGAATAACATTGCACAAAGCACAATAACACAGGATATACATGGTTCACCCTAGTGTGGGGTTACGTCCACCAACTCTTCTCTTCTTTATTAGTCTCTTTCAATCTCCTTACATGCACCCAGCTATAGATCCAACTCCACACAAGATAGGAGAATTGTGTGCACCTCGCCAGATCCTCCTTCCCTAAATTAGGTCAAAGCACAAAGCCTTACATAGTCTGTGCAAAAAACATTTATAGAATGCTTGCACTTAGCTCTACAAGCCTTAATACATTCATGCACTAAGCCAACTACTCATGCACTAAGCCAACTACTCATGCACTAAGCCACACCTTCGAATCTCTTCGCTCTAAGTCTTATCTACTTATTTATACGTTACAAAAGGGGCCTAAACATGGGTGAACCCATGGGCTGACATCCCATGCCCATTACATAAACCCTAAAAGCCCAAAAAGCTTGCAAAATGGGCAATATCATGAAATCTCTGCTTCGCCTGGGTGCTCTGACTTCGACCAGCCTGTCGAAGTCCCAAAAAATGGTCAAGGGCCAACCAGAATGTAAGGGCCAAGCCAAGCATTATCATCCTTCTGGCCATATTTAGGCTTTCCCTTTTTCTTTTCCCACATGGACGCAATACTTCCTTCAATGTAGTTGATGTAAGGTATATTCTCAATGTAAGGATAGGAAGGAGGTCATGTTTTGACCTCATTTTTTATGGCTTCTTCACATTCTTTGTCTTTATTGTCTTCTTTTTATAATATCCATATGGAACTTGGCTCTTTCCCTTGGAACTTTGCAAGATTTTATTTGTATTCATCTATCCTTGGGAGTAGCATGTCTATGAATTCCTCTTGCATGAAAGACAAATCTTGTGGATCATACTCAATGGTGTCCGAGACCTCATCAAACTCATCCTCACTTGTATAATCATAACTGTTGGGATCTCTCACATGCTTATCATCTCTTTCTCGAATATATAATACCTCAAAGGTGTTATCCCCCATGGGAATATGTGCATGGGTGAGATCCATGCTAAGG
The DNA here is from genome assembly GCA_010110895.2 of Picea sitchensis. NCBI lineage: Eukaryota > Viridiplantae > Streptophyta > Pinopsida > Pinales > Pinaceae > Picea > Picea sitchensis. The sequence goes on along the minus strand of SNQJ01S0086049.1, from coordinate 38,769 downwards.
AAACCCCCAAGAGCAGAAAATCAACTCCTCGATAAGAGCATCCCCCAAGCATCTAGGACATCAATTACTACTATATTCATAAGGAGCCTGCTAATATGCAGAAAATAAATCAAGAAGACCTCAACGTTCTCACATATCCCATAAACATTGACCCTCTTAGAATCAATGTAAGGTACAAAATCTATCATAATATCCAAAACATAAATATTTCAGATAATAACAACGGAACAACACAATAGATGAAACCACAACACGAAAAATAATACCTTTTATTGATAGGAAACAATGTTCACTTGCCTCCTTGTGGGGGAAACCTCTAGTAGAGAAGTGCTCTATAACAATAATTCTCAATACAAAACTTTTCATGCATCCTACTCTTATTTATATGAATTCTATCTTCTAAAGAACCTTCTAGCGAAAGATCTTTCTAGAAGCAGAAGCTTCTATTAGGTCTTCTTACATTGACTTGTTCTCATTTATTAAATAGGACTTATAAACTAATATCGGCCTTTATTACATGGAAAATATAGTATTCTACCTACATGAGGGGTTAGGGAGGATAGGTCCCTAACATGCCCTCCCCCTTGAAAAACAACCTTGTCCTCAAGGCTTGAGATGAGGAAATTCGTGCAGAATGGTAGCAGGCGTCTAGGTGGCATCTTCTAGAGTTGTATCTTTCCATTGCACTAACACTTCCTGGATGGTGCATTGATGGAGATGATGTTCACGTTGGTCCAAGATTGCTTGGGGTTGTAACCAAATGGAACCTTATTCATCCAAATCAGGGAGATGGGTTTGAGTGTGGCACTTAGTTCCAATCACCTTTAAGCATGAAACATGAAAAACAGGATGGAGATGAGAATCATTGGGTGGAGCTAACTGGTAGGCGTCGGGCCCCACATGCTTGAGAATGGCATAAGGACCATAAAGTTTGGGAGAAATATTCTGACAATGGTCAACATTGAGTGAAGTCTTCTTATAAGGTTGCAGACGCAAAAAAAGTCGGTCCCCTTCAACAAATTGACGTTTAGAATGAAGTTGATCATCTTGTTTCTTCATGCAATTTTGAGCCATCACCAAATTATCTTTGAGGTTACAAAGAATGGCCTCGTGTACTGTAAGATTTTTGTCAACCTCCTTAACCTTAGAGACATGTTGCATGTATGAGAGAATTGATGGTGGATTTTGTCCATATACTTCTTGGTCAGGAGTCATGTGAGTCAATGTATGGTAAGATGTGGTGTACCACCATTCTGCTAGTGGTAACCATTGAGCCCATCGATGTTGGCGGTCATATGAAAAACACCTTAAATATGTTTCCAAACACTTGTTGACAATTTCAGTTTGGCCATCNGGAGCTAACTGGTAGGCGTCGGGCCCCACATGCTTGAGAATGGCATAAGGACCATAAAGTTTGGGAGAAATATTCTGACAATGGTCAACATTGAGTGAAGTCTTCTTATAAGGTTGCAGACGCAAAAAAAGTCGGTCCCCTTCAACAAATTGACGTTTAGAATGAAGTTGATCATCTTGTTTCTTCATGCAATTTTGAGCCATCACCAAATTATCTTTGAGGTTACAAAGAATGGCCTCGTGTACTGTAAGATTTTTGTCAACCTCCTTAACCTTAGAGACATGTTGCATGTATGAGAGAATTGATGGTGGATTTTGTCCATATACTTCTTGGTCAGGAGTCATGTGAGTCAATGTATGGTAAGATGTGGTGTACCACCATTCTGCTAGTGGTAACCATTGAGCCCATCGATGTTGGCGGTCATATGAAAAACACCTTAAATATGTTTCCAAACACTTGTTGACAATTTCAGTTTGGCCATCCGTCTAGGGATGATAGGTGGTGCTGAGATGTAATTGGGTGCCCTATAGCTTGAAAAATTCTTGCCAAAAAATTGTCGGTGAACTTGGGATCCCTGTCAGAGACAATAGAATGTGTCATGCCATGAAGTTTGAAGATATTTTCCATGAAAAATTGGGTCACTGTGGATGTGGTGAAGGGATTTTGTAGAGAAAAAAAAATGAACCTATTTGGAAAGACGATCAACCACCACCATGATTATTTTCTCTTTGTCGGATTTAGGGAGGCCCACAATGAAATCCACAGAGATATCCCACCAAATAGAAGGGTGAATTGGAAGGGGTTGGAGTGTATCAGGGGCCTTGATTTTTTCTCCTTTGTTGCATTGACAAACATCACATTTAGCCATAAAGGTGTGGACATCATGTTTCATACCATCCCTGAAAAAATAACGTTTGACCCTTTCATAGGTTTTGGTAAACCCTGAATGCCAAGCGGTAGGTGAAGCATGAAGCTCATAAAGCACCGTAGATTTAAGTTGTGACTATTTTCTTATATAGAGATGACCTTTGTAGTGAAGCTCATTATTGTGCCAAGAGTACCCTGGAGAGGCTGCAAAATTTTCTCGCAATTGTTGGATCAAGCAAGATATTTTGGGATCTTGCAACCATTCTTGACAAGTAGTTTGGATCCAATCAGGTACAATGAAGGAGAGGGAAAAGAGGGATAGTTATTCTTCATATTTGCAGGAAAGAGCATTAGCAACTAAATTTTATTTTCCCTTCTTGTAGATGATCTCATAATCATAGCCAAATATCTTGGTGACCCATTTTTTTTTCTCCATGGATGAAATCCTTTGTTCCAGAAAAGACTTGAGGCTATGGTGATCGGTTTTAATATGGAAGAATTTCCCCAATATATAAGGACGCCAGAGATCCACGGCATGCAGAATATCCAACATTTCCTTTTCATATATGAATTGGCCCAAATGTATGTTTGAGATTTGTTTGATGGTGAAGGCCAAAGGTCGACCATCTTGCATGAGGACTGCCCCAATTCCTTTTCAAGAAGCATCACATTCCATGACAAAAGTATTGGTGAATTTGGGAAGGGATAGGACCAAAGTTTTGCACATAGCATCTTTCAAGGCCTGGAAGGATTGGTCAGCTTTTGGATTCCAAGTGAAGGCATTATTTTTAAGGAGAGCAATGACAGGTGATACAATTTTTCCATAATTCTTAACAAACTTGTGATAATAACCTATTAAACCCAGAAATCCACGTAAGCTCTTAAGAGTTTGTTGGCCCTTGTTCAATTTTTGAGGATCCTTGGTCATGTTGGACCTATTTTTGGGACTTCGACGGGCTGTTGAAGGTGGAGTGCAAGACGAAGCGGAGGTCATGGGATCTCAGCCTCCTTTTAGGGATTCTTGGGATTTGGGATTATGTAATTAGTATGGGGATGTTGGCCCATGGGTTTACCCATGTTTAGGCCCAATTTTGTAATGTATAAATAAGTAGCTAGGTGATGTAAGAAGTATACCTAGTAGGCCGGTGTGCTAAGTGCTAAGTGAGTATGAATGGCTAAGTGTGAATGAAAAATTAATTGTAAGTGGTGTTGAGTGCAAGTAATAGTTGTAAGTTCTTTGTGTATGTTTGAAAGGATGAGTGCAAATGGTTGTAAGGGACTATATGTAGGCTTTGTGTTGTAACCTAGCTTGGGGAAGGAGGATCTAGCGAACAGTGCACATATCTCTTGTCCTCTGTGAAGTTGATCTAAAGGCTCTGTGCATGTAAGAAGGTTGAAGAAAGCTAATAAAGAAGATGAAGAGTTTGTGGACATAGCCCCAGGGTGGGTTGAACCACGTACATCCTGTGTTATGAATTTTGTGTGCAATGTGTTAATGTGTTTATGTATTTACTTGCTTAGTGCTTTGATATAGAGGAATGATAGGTAGATATGTTGTTGCTTTGTACTTAATAGTGAGAGTAAATGATGGATCTGACTGTGTGATAGTTTGGTGTTGAATGATGTGAATGAATTCTAGATCTGATCTCTAGTTGTATGCTTAGTGCTTGGATCTATTGAATCTTGTTGAATACTGTGTTGTGTTGTAATTAGGGTTTATCTGCATTGTAGACAAAGATTGACTACTACTGAACTATAACTGCTAAGTGATATGTAAGGTGTTAAAATCATAGATCTTTGTCCCAGCTAAGGTTGCAGACACTGGAGTCTTGCAACCACCCCTACCTCTACCTCGGGTGAGACTTCATCTACTTCACAGGTGTTGCCGAAAGGGCCGATAGTTAGGGTTTTTTTGGTGCGTTGTTGTAGCGTTGAACCCTAGGTATGACCCTATGCCAACAAATGGTTTCGTTGTCGGGACTGAAACTATGATTGCTAGGAACTAAGGAAAGAGAAGATTTGTGTGAAGATCTAACTTGAAATTGTGAAAGCTATGTGCATAGATATATATCTCTAGTGCACATTATTCTACTCGATCTATGAAGCTCTATGCTAAGAAAATAAGTTTGGTGTGAAGAAAAGAGGCAAGATCTGAACGCTTTGTGCTCTGATAGAGGTAAGAATAGTGAAAATTTTTAGATATGGAAGCTTTGTGCTCTGCTGAAAGTAAGATTAGTGGAAATTTTGTTTCAAAAGTATGGATCTAGGTATATTTGATAAATTTTGCCCTAGCCTGAAAACTAGGGCACATCTAGAAGAAAAGAGGTTATATATGAGTAGATCTGATAGAAATAATGAAAGAAATGTTATACCTATGAATAGATAGAATGTTTGGACTAGCAAATGGATGCAGGATCCTACAAAGAATTTTTTGCAGGTTATCTACTATGATTCTAGTGCGCAGTACAGGAAGGGTTAGGGATCATTTAAAAGAAAGAGAGGATCAACTCTTTGTTATAGTTGCACAATATCGGGACATCTTGATAAGGAATTCCCTGGTAGAATACCTAGTTGTCTTTTTTTTAAAGTTGTGGATCATGAAGTTTTGGATTTCCCTAGAATGATTGCTAAGGTTGAAAGAATGAATATGAGCCAAAAAGACCCTGAGAAAGGTCAAGACACTAAGACCATGGCAGAACCCTAGAAAGAATCAGAGACTTACTGCAAATGAAAGAAACCCTGAATGACCACCAAAATATCAACTTATCAGAGATCTTCAAAGAAAAAGAATACATAGAAGAAAGAATAGGAGACTTCGACATAGACTGTGTTTTGGATGAAGAAGAACAGGTGAATATTATAACAGAAAGAACTTGGGAAACCTTAGGAAATCCTGTTATGATTCCTTCATTGGGGGGAATAGGATTATTTAGAGGAAAGTTGATAAACCTAAGTGGAAAGCTCACCCAGATATCTATGAGGGCTCATGGACCTTTGACAGAGGATGAATTTGAAGTTGTTAAATTTATTGAGAATAGCTCCCCATTTGCTATATTACTAGGAAAACCTTGGATCGAGAGGGATCAGGCCAGAAGGAAAGAAGAAGAATTCCTAGAGAATAAGAAACATGAATTAGAAGATTTCATGACCAAGAAAATCACACACTTGATTGCAGAACAGGAGAACAGATCGAAGTTATTTAAAACCAAAGACCTGGATGTCGACATTGGAAGAACACAAGAAGACTCACAGAAGACTGAAGCACCTACCCCAGAAGAAGTATTGCCCTCAAATCCTAGGAAAGAATATCAACAACGTGAAGTTACTATACTAAGAGGAGATAAGAATCAGAATGAAAAGAGTAATACCGAGACGAAGCTCACTGGAAAGTAGGCTAGAAAACTAAGTAAGAAGAGAGCAAAGATTGAAAAGTTACAGACGGTTCCAGAGGAAATTTCACAGAAGAAAAATTTGCAAAACTAGAACTTCGTCGGGATATCAGAACAGCATCACATGGAACTTCACCATGGTGAAGCAATATAGCCGTTGGAATCAGTATAACCATTATACCGATACCCCGAATGAGTAGAAAGGAATTTATGATCAGAAGGCTCGCCACTAGACCGTTGGGACCACGTTGTAACGAAAAGAACTGAATTAATGAAGGCTTCTTGACCGTTGGAGAGATTCGTTGCCTAATTTATCTACTTATTCCATTGAACCTTGCACCAAGAACACTTTTTCCAACCGTGATTATCTGAGCTCGCCAAATTTTTGATTTCGCGCAGTGGTCATCGAGCTATCGCTATCCATCACGTTGTATTGAGTAGTTATTCTTCAAACCCAAGATAGGCAACCACAAGCGTGTATGTCCGAAGAACTTAGCATAGTAGAAGAGTCTGTGAAGGATGTACTCATCGACCTCATGTTTGAAAGAGTAATGTCTGAGGGCATACAAGCGTCGTCGACGAGAGGAGTGCAAGCCTCCCCATCGACTGCTTGCGGATCTAGACCATCCCGACCAGCAGCAGAAAAGAGAACCAAGCACAAAGACAACCTAGAAAAAGTGAAGCTAATACCAACCATATTACCCGACTACATTTCGCCTCTAGTCGACGCGATGAGTCATGATAGTGTACCGAGATATTTTGAGTACACCATGGTTATTGTGTACCTCCCAAAGGAGATACACGCAATTCGAGTGCAGAAGGACAAGATCGCAACTTTGAAGTTCAACGACTTCAACTTAGGGGACCACAAGAACCATAGCATGCTCGCCCCATATAAATACTTGACCAGGATGAAGGGGAAGAACTCGAAAATAATCCCCCAGTCGTGGACGATGAACCTCGTGCAGTCCACCCTATTGAACGTAATGAAAATCCCACACTTTGGAAGGCACCAGGAAGTTAACGCATGTGTCAAGATCCTACTTTCATGTTACCATGGCGACTACTTATGGCTAGACCACCATATCACAGTTGATCTGACGTTGATTGATAGGATCACCAGATTGAGTATGTGAGGACTCGACAAGTAGGATTTCTACCCAGGAAAAGCCACAGATTGCGCGTTAGCACAGAAGATCAAGGATACATACAATGATGTTGAGAAGGGGATGCAAGGCTTAAAGGTGGCCTCCGTCCAGAATGGTGCAGTGCACCTAGCATGTCATTTAATTATAGGGAAGCTAGTACGAAATAACAGACCCACACAGGTCACAGCATTTATCATTTACCTCACGGGGAAATGCGTGGAAGGCATACAGATGAAATGGGTGAAGTACCTAGTTAATCAGCTAGAATTAGACTTTCGCGAAGCATGGGATCAAGGCTACAAGTTCCACTTTAGCTGGCTCTGGATCCTCATCACATTTGTTTCTTGGGAGATGCCGGAAGGTGTGACCTTCCCAGACATTGAGTCATTCAAGCCTCTTGTTGCAAAGTTCACCACGCTCTGGTACTCGAGCGATATGGGGAAACAGTGGAAGTCGAACGTTGTCTTTCACACATACTACCTCCAACTGAAGAGGGCTATCGAATTTGAATCTAACATGATGTCGAACACCCTACATCTCTTTCAACCCCTCATGAAGTTAGGCACAAATCGGCACTTCATCTATATTATTACGTGAGCATATGAACATAAGGAAGAGATTCAATCGTACTACAAGCTCACCGAAGAGGACCTTGAGGAGATAACTAAGGAATGGTTAGTCAACTTCCTTATCCCTGCTGACCCTGTAGAGATGTCTGAACCTAAACTTGAAAGCCCAGAGGCTGCTCGCATAGAACATTACACACCCGAAACTAGAAGAAGGAAGAAAACCGAATAAGTCCAAGACTTAAGCAGCGCCTCAGAAAATACTTCTTTAGCATCACCTAGCCGATGGAGTGATGATGAGGTAGAAGATATCAATGGAAAAGAAGATGAGCAGAAGCAAGGCAAAGTAATACTGCCTAGAGATGAGGCCAATCCTTTGAAGAAGAGGAAGGTTTCTCCCCTGAAACCCTCTTCCCAGAATAAATCCAGAGCCACTGTGACTAAGATGAAGACTGTGCTCACTATTGATGACTTTGACTTCATAATCACAGTTGTAAATGATGCCTCACATGAAATCTTGCAGAAACAAGAAGCCAAGCAGGAGGAGATGTACGACAGAATCGAGTTTGAACTCCGAAGAAGAAATAGAACAAGCCATCCAGGCCTTGAAGCAAGTGCAAGAAGTACTCGTAGAACAACGTCGACTTGTAGAGCAGGAGAAGGTTTCTCTCCAGATGAAGTTTGAAAAGGAGAAAGCACAGATTCAACAAGAAAAGGAATAGTTGCTTGCAGAGCAGCTCGAAGTGAAAGAAACAGTCAACAGAGCACTCTGCTTTGTGACGGGCTTAGAGACAAAGGCAGAAGACTGAGTTGAGCATAAAGTAGAGCAGCTCACGGAAGCTATCTAGTAGCTACAGAAAAGAATAGGAGACTTAGAGCTCCGCGCAGTGCCCGACACTCCGTGGGATATGAGGGATCAAAGAAATGCAATTGTTCGAGGAACAGTTGAGAGAATAAATTCCCTTGCCATGGAATGCAAGCAACTGAGTGATTGTAGTGCCCAGACATATGAGCGACTCACTGAGAACCCAGAACTGAAGACACTGGAGTCATAACTCCAAGAGGCGAAGTATCAGGCAGAAATAATACAGGCGCAGTTGAAACCCCTGTCAGTTGTTGAAAGAATGAAGCAATCCCAAGAATAGCGCAGTGCTCAATAGTAGGTCCATGTCATTCAGAGTAGATTCATGGAAGTAACTCAAAGGCTCCAACCTATACAGGATGAGGCTTTCCAGCTATTCATAGAGATCGAAGGCCAAGGAGCATAACTGGAGCAAGTCATCACTATAGTAGAACAACGCCTAGAGGGACCTGTCAACAAAGCTATTATACAAGAGTTCATTGAACAGGAGGTCATGGCACAGCAACAAGTCAAAGAAGCTCAAGCCAAGCTCGAGGTTTTTGAGGCAGAATTATCCAGATCAGAGTGACTCAGGATGAGTCACAGGTGAGTGTTGGGGACCTGTTGGCCCTTGACCAAGTTTTGAGGATTCTTGGTCATGTTGGACCTATTTTTCGGACTTCGACAGGATGTCGAAGGAGGAGCACAAGACGAAGTGGAGATCAGAGGATCTCAGCCCCCTTTTAAGGATTTTTGGGATTTGGGATTATGTAACGGGTATGGGGATGTCGGCCCATGGGTTTACCCATATTTAGGCACGATTTTGTAATTTATAAATAAGTAGCTAGGTGATGTAATAAGTATACCTAGTAGGTCGGAGTGCTAAGTGATAAGTGAGTATGAATGGCTACGTGTGAATGAAAAGTCATTGTAAGTGGTGTTGAGTGAAAGTAACAGTTGTAAGTTCTTTGTGTATGTTTTCAAGGCTAAGTGCAAGTGGTTGTAAGGGACTGTATGTAGGCTTTGTGATATAACCTAGCTCAGGGAAGGAGGATCTAGCGAAGAGTGCGTAGATATCATGTCCTTTGAGAAGTTGATCTGAAGGCTATGTGCATGTAAGAAGGTTGAAGAAAGATAATAAAGAAGATGAAGAGTTGGTGGACGTAGCCCCAGGGTGGGGGTGAACCACGTACATACTGTGTTATGAATGTTTTGTGTGATGCGTTAATGTGTTTATGCTTACTTGCTTAGTGATTTGATATAGAGGAATGATAGGTAGATCTGTTGTTGCTTTGTACTTAATAGTGAGAGTAAATGTTGGATCTGATTGTGTGATAGCTTGGTGTTGAATGATGTGAATGAATGCTAGATATGATCTATAGTTGTATGCTTAGTTCTTGGATCTGTTGAATATTGTTGAATACTGCGATGCGTTGTAATTAGGGTTTATCTGTGTTGTAGACAAAGATTGAATACTACTAAACTATAAATGCTAAGTGTTATGTAAGGTGTTACAATCACATATATGTGTCCCATCTAACGTTGCAAACACTAGAGTCCTGCAACCACCCCTGCCTCTACCTCGGGTGAGACTTCATCTGCTTCACAGGTGTTGTCGAAGGGTCGGTAGTTAGGGTTTTTTTGGTGCAATGTTGTAGCTTTGAACCCTAGGTTTTCCCCTGTGCCAACAGAGTTTTAGGGAGATTCCAATCCTGCATAGCTTCAATTTTCTTAGGATCCACCCGTACACCATCATTTCCCACAATATGATAGAGGTGTTATAAAAATAGGATCGTGGATGTAACACCCTATTTCCACTAGTTTGTAAATATAACTATAATGGCCAAGAGACTATGGAAAACTTAATATGTATGAATGTTTGATTTGATGGACCTTTGTATAAAAGGTCAATGAATGTAAATTTTATTATTTACTAGAAATATGGATAAGTGTTGCATGACTGCTAGAAGGGGGTTGTACTAAGAAAGACCACAAGTTCTATGAAAATATATGGTGAAGGGGACCAGGAATGGTTGCGCTAACCTTCACCAAACCAGTACCTTACTAGATTCAATTTCTTAGGACCAAAATAGTCCTCTGACCCAGAAATGAATTACAATTAGGCTAGTAGGTGGGAATACCTCCTCAAGAGTTAATGAGGGGATGGGGCAGAGCACCCATCTATAAGGCTTCCAGACTTGACCATGGGCTGGGAATTCAAGCCACACACAACCTTTCTGAAAGAGGAAAGAGAGGAAGGTGTGGTGGGGGGGAGGAAAACCTGCGAAGAGTGTAGAGATGAGAGATGAAGATCTCGGTTTCAAGGAAGAACTGGGAAATAAGTGTTCTGGTCACAGGAAATGGCTAATGGGGTTATGATACAAGATGATAAATGGGGTAGGTCCTACTTGCTTGGTATCGTGTAAACCGTTTCCAAGATGTTGCGGGAGGAGGAAAGTAACCTCTGTCCCTACTGTCGCTGAGCCGGAAGAAATGATTTTATTGTAGAGCATCGTGGTCTAGCTTGGGGGTGGCTAATAGTAAATCTGTTAGGAGTGACTAAGCCTATGGTTGGATGGAAACGGACACCCATTTTAGTAGTCGCTTCACGTTATCTGGTTATGATAAGTATTTTCCCTGTTTTATGAGTTAAACTAGAATAATGGATGAATGTCTGGATTTATACATAGGTGTATTTATGAATATTTTCTATGTGGAATGGTTACGATATGTATATGCATCCTTCTCCTTCTAAACTTAAACTTTTGACCAATAGTTTGTATGCCCAACTTAGCTCCTGAGGCTTCCTGGAACATGAGCTTGTAAGACAGCCGAGATAGAAGATATTTTCACGACCTAAACATGTCCATCCAAAAAGGATGCCTATTCCATACCCCTTGTCGTGTGATCGTAATTCCAGACCCAAATCCTTAACCATTTCATAGTAAAATATCAGGAAGGATAGCAAAGTGGAAGCCTTAAAAAGGGGAGGTCCCTTCGTTTGGAAGATGAGTGGACAAGATCCATTTGAAAGAACCCATATGACCAATACCCAGGAACCTTGGGCTAATCCTAAGGAAGTTATGCCCCCTTAGCTTCGGAGCTCTGGAATCCCAGGAATTCGAAGTATGATCGACCTTACCAACCTTATATGGGATGAAGGTAATAGGGAGACTCGATTTCCCGTAAGTTTTATCGGCGTTTGGCGGTTCCCCAGGGGGTTGGGTGATCCTATCTCGCTAACTAAACCAAGATCCAAAACCCCGAAGTTCGGAGCCATGAAGGACCTAGAACCATAGATCGTGGGATCCTTCAGATATTTTCTCAGTCGTCGATATATTGGGGACATGTGGCGCTATCCCCTTTGATTCGGAGATTGGACGCTTCAGAAGGTAAGAGTATTTTGCATAGAAACACTCTTGAATGTCGAATCTCTGAGGTAACTAGAGTCGTAGATCTATAAGTCTACGTGACTAAATCTCGACCGTGAGATCTGAGGAATTTAGAATCCTGTCAATCCGAGGCGAAGAGGTGCAGTGACACCACCCAGGGTGACGTGGACCCCATCTTGACATGCCACATGTCACCCAGATTCATGTGTATCACATATCCTATAGGCCCATTGGAACATAACACGTGTCACCCTGACCCCTCCTACGTGTCAGTCCCTGATGTGTGTTTGCTTAGCCAATATGTTTGGTGAAGTGACTGGGACTCTGGGAGTTCGGGACTTCAGGATTCCGGTGGGTTTGGGATGCAGTATGATAGAGATATTGAACATCCTAGAGGTCGGTGCCACGTGGTGAGCTTAATGGACTTCGGAAGTTTGGAACTCTGGGTGGTCTCATTCATAGATAGTAAAGAGGCATGAAGCATCGGAGCGTCGAATTCCTCCATAGATGATATATGGTCTTCCACTGTGGAGGAAGGAACTTGGAAATAGCACATGTGAGGCGGATCCACATGGGCGCCACGTGGCCCTCAACCAATGAGCGCCCGAAGAACATCGGAAAGGTGTATCTGGCAATTTTGAGCTCGGGTTTGAGCATGGAGACTGTGGTTAGAAAACTATGGACGTGTAGAGTGTGGTAGAAACCCTGAATGAAGGATTTGATCACTTGAGGAAATTGAAACTTTGATGCCCCATCCCTAGGAAAGTCACTAAGGGGTTGGGTGTGTTACCGCCGAGCAATAAAATAAAATAAATGAAAAAATAAAACATAGAAGATACACAATACAATAGAGACACACATGGTTCACCCAATGTGGGCTATGTACACCATGAAAAATTTCCAGGTCCTTCCTTTTTCTTATCCATCAAATGAAGGGAGACAACCTATAGCACACCCGATGTAACTTCCTCTTCTTTCTCTCATGGTATCCTCTCTCGGAAATACAATATTTGCAATGATACCGATCCGGATTTTATGAGAAGAAAAAAATGACTACAAATTATTAACAGGTGATTAACACAAAATAGCAGAGATACAGTAAAATTGGTCTTCTATTCAATAAGGAAATAAGTTAAAACTGCAAAATACAGCGGAAATAAGCTTGCTGGAATGGTGGCGGCTTATCTCTTAGAAGAGATGTGACGGTTGCGCTCATTCATAAGAAAATCATTACAATGAGGATCTAAATGCATTTTTACAATAAACATGAATGTAAAAAAACCTAGATATCCAAAAACCTAACCCTAGGAGATGAAGTGCCAAAAGTCATGTGGGCCTCGTTTGGGTAAGTTAGTACATCAACTTCACGAGGTCGTAACTTTTGCATACGATATTCGTTTTAGGCGTATGATATCCCATTGGAAAGGTATCTTCGAGGAGATTCATTTTGGGGGATCAATCATTTCTTTTGATATCATTGAGAAGCTCTATCATGAAAAACCTTCATTTAGGCCCTCAAAATGGCCCCGGAAGTTAAAACTGCTAAAAATATTAAATTGCCAAAATTGTCAAAAAACTATTTTGATCCAGTTGGAAAAGGTGGGTGGCCACCGATATCCAACTATATTAGATACGTAGTTGCAATAAGTTTCCCTCATAAAATAGGATTTCCTTCTAGGTACAAAAACCCTAACATAACTTCTACCTTCAGATCTGAGATCTTATAATGAACGGTACAGATTTACTATGAAATTACAATATACATTTATAAGCCATTTTTTTCCTTCGGGTGCCTATTTTCCCCCAAACCCCCATCCGGGGGGATGAGCCCCCCGGACCCCACAGGGGGGGAATCCCCCTTGCAACCCCCTCATGTGGAGGGGTGTACAGTCTTCATGGGGTATAAACACAACTGAAAACAAAGACCTATGAGTCAGGAAGATAATCAAGCTCCACAACCAACAATCTCCCACTTGAAGACTGATCTCAACAAATCCATTGCTCATGTATCTGCTGGACTATGATCCTTCTTGGACCTGGAAAATTTCTCATCTTCACCTTCATGCTTGAATACCAACTAAAACTGAGCAGGAACTCAGTTTCTCCCTGGTCACTCCCTTTGTTAACATGTCTGCAGGATTCTAGCTAGTATGTATATTTTCAACTTCAAATGTCCATCTTCCAAGACAGATCATATGAAATGATACCTAAGATGTATATGCTTAGTCTTTGAATGAATGGCTTATTTCTTTGCAAGATGAATGGAACTCTCACTGTCATAGTACAAACTTCTATTATCGTGCTTCTTTCTGAATTCCCCCATAAGCCTTTGTAACCAAATCATTTCATAACATTATGGTTCACCAGAATCAGTCAACAATAAATAATACAATGAAGGAGAGTACCATTCAAGGGGTTTACTTAACCTGATAGATATTCTAACAACACTTGCAGGAGTTTGAGGTACTTGTTTCTCTTATTATTGTACATTTTTATTTTCTGGCACCTTTGAAATTTATTTTTCAGTGATCTCATCAAGCATTATGTATTCTGGTTTTTCTTCTTCCTGCTTCCTTCCTTGCAACTCATATTTATACATGACCTTCTCATTGAATATGACATCTCTACTCCTAATGATTTTGTGATTTTCGTAATCCCATAAGAGATAAACAAAATCATTAACACCATATCCAATAAAGGTACACTTCTTGGATTTTGCTTCAAGATTTGTTCTATTTTCTTTATCAATATGGACAATGTTGAAATGGATACTTGACACTGAGAGGGGGGGTTGAATCAGTGTCACAAAACTTTGGACAATTTTCCACTTTTCACAAATTAACTGAACAACAAATATTTATTTCATTTTCTCAATCAATATATAAAAGAATAAATACTTTATTTATTTATTTATTTAACTTGAATGAATACATAAGATCAATCTTTGAATTTTATTTTCAAACAATTATTAGAGACCCATCTCTTTGTTACAAGACCCATCTTGTAGTTCTCAGATCCAACTAAAAAATGAGGAATCCAACCCTCATAAGAAGTCCCATCTTGTTGATCTTAGATCCAACTGAGATGTGAGGAATCCAATCCTCATACAAGACCCATCTTGTAAATAGGCACCAACAAGATAGAATGAACCTTCATTCAATCCATTATATATAAATGTATATACTTCAACAAATTCAACTACACCATATTCTCATCATTCTTTCTTTTTTAGATAGTCTTCCAACTGGTGTGAATTTGAATCATTGTGTATTTTGATATTTGAACCATTGTACCTTTTCATTTAAATGATAATATTAATCTTTAAATAATATCATTTTTCCTTTTTATCCTTTATTCATAATGCTCATGAATTAACTCTCTTTTAATTATGACTGTGTGTCGATTACTTTTTCTTCATGAGTTGACCACAGACATGGATCGACTCATTATATCGTACTCAAGCTTATGTTGTGTTCTCAGTTCACCAACAGATCGTATTTGATCTTTTATCGATTCTCTTTATTGTTCTAGTGTTAACTCTATGTCGAATTAAATCTGTATGAGGTGTTTCCTTCAAACCATTTACATATGACCATATGCGCAAAACCACGGGCTTATTTATTTAAGCGATGCCTCTTATTTTTCCCTTTATTTGTTTATTCCATATGACCGTAGGTCATGACCAGGCACTAGGATAAACAAGTGCTTGATCACTTGTCAATATCGACAGTCACGTTTTGATCGCACGATAAGATGGACGGTTCTTGTTTACTTCGAAACTTCAACTATTTGTGGCTCCTGAATTCTGGAGTAGCAGTTCCTTCGAAGTGATTACCTAATGAATGAGTCATAAAGTGGTGGTTACTGATTATTGTCAGTTAACACCTCCACTTACACTATCCTTCCACTATGCTTGATCATCAGTTGGGAACGCTCCCGAAGTAGATCAACAGTTAGTGTTATTTTGTAATTTACGCTTACTCTATCTTTCCATTGTACTTTGATCAATGGTTAGCATTTGACTTCGGCCTTCGGCGCTTCGGGTGATTTCTCCTTCACAGTCCTTCAATATTCTGGAGTTCATTTCACCAAAGTAGATCGGATAGTTGGATTTTATTTGCACGATGAATGATTCTCGTTCATTTTGGAACTTTGGGACTTTGGGTATTTGCTAGTGGTGAAAAACTCCTGAAGTAAAAACTCTCGGAGTGACATAACTTTCTGACTTCACTAGTTGAAGTGGCACTAAATGAGTGGCTTCCACATGTCACTTAGATTCGTGACTTACACATACCTGAAATTCCAACTGCACTTTGACACTTGTCTTCATCTGATTGCACCATGTGTCCTTGTTGACGTGGATCTCGTCATGTGGAAAATGTTCTTCTCCTGGATATAACAGTTGTCCTAACTCTTGAAATGTATCTTAGATCGACGGTTGAGAGCGACTTCAGAACTTCGGCCTTCGGGTGAACTCATATGTTCTGAATCCTTTTTCTCTGAAGTGGTCACCGCCGAAGTTGACCACTATTCTGATCCAATGACCATCATGTATTGTCTAGATCTGATGGTCCTCATTTACTTCGGGACTTCAGGACTCCGACCTTCGTCTTTTGTTATCCTATCCTTCCACTTTATATAGATCAGACGGTCAATATGACTCCCGACATATTTCTCAAATCAGATGACTCATGTCCTCTTCGGAATATTTGTGGCTTACATTGTCCTTCCACTTTACTCTATCCAATGGTTGGTATATTATCCAAAGTGTTCCTCGGATCGGATGATTGATTTCCACTTCAGGATTTCGGCCTTCGAGTAATCTTACTTGTTCTCAACCCTTTTCTGCCGAAGTGGTCAGCATCGAAGTTTGACCACTGTTGATATAGCGGTTCCCCTTTTCTATTCCAAATCAATGAATAATACTTAACTCTATATCAGATCTTGATTTAACGGCTTAGAAACATCCTGAATATCCTTCTTTAGATATGATGGTCCTTCTTTAACCCGAAAAAGATTAACTCAATCCAATGGCTATCGGGAATTTGGGTATTTGGGATCTCAGGCCTTTTGCCTTGATTATCCTATCCTTCCACTCAAATATATCCAACAGTCGAGAATTATCCTGGAGTAGATCAACGATCAGGGATGATTGCAGGGTCCCAACTAGCACGACATTTAAAACTATCGTCGATCTCCACCAACCGTAGATCTATTGGCAGGTGACGATCGATGGTCTAAACTAATTGCGGGATTGGAATTAACTCGTTGTTTAATTCTCCCTTTGCGCTCTGCAATCAATCCCTGCCCTTGATCTAGCGCTTGTGTATCCAATGGTCACAACTTGATCTGATCATTGACCAATCCTCCAATGGTCTTTTTGTTGTAATCTGACGTTCTAGACTAATTCTTCCAAACTCTGACTTCACCTCAGTCTAACGATCTTTCTTATGATATGTTCAACATTATTTATCCTGGGATTTTAGAGTGGAATCCTCTGCATCTCATGTTATGTCTTCTGCGTGACTACTCCTTAAAATTGTCTCAATGAACAATATTCTTCCTTGAATCCTTTGGAGTTTTCCTATGGGAATTTCGATCCCAATGGAATTTCTACAATGCGCTCTTCCTTCTGAGATTTGATTAATGTTCTTGCTTCTGATCTTTGAATCTATGCATATTGTTTGACATTTTCATTCTCTGCTAACTGGTATATTGTTTACATCAATGACAATTCATTAATGATAACTCGTCAATGACAATTCATCATAACAACTTATCATCACATCACAATGACATCGACTGTTGACATCAATGACAACATATCAAAGACAATATGTCCAACAATATCCCCCTTTGTCATTGAGGGAAACACACTAACTTCATACACAAACTCCCCCTGTGATGATGTTTTTCTCTATGAAGTTACTCTCCCCCTTTGACATCAATGGAAAAGAGTTGCTCTTGTTATGATCAACCTCTGTCTGTCTGCATTTTGTTGACCAAAATATGAACTTGGGTAACTCCCCCTACATTCATGCTTTGCTTGCTATAATTGAATGACTCCCCCTGTCAATATGCTCTCTCTGCCTCTGACTGCTCTTCCCCTTTGTTTCTGAAAGGGTAGATCTTCCTGACAAGGTCTCTTCCCCTGATAATTTTTATTAACTGTTTATCTCAGTCCATTGGAATATTTGTGTTCAAATAAGTAGTTTTCTTGATACCAACTTGTAGTGATACCCATTTTTAGTGATCAAGTCTTTCGAAACTTAATCTAATTACTTTATTATTTAATAACCAACATAATCCTGCTGAGTTTTTACTAACTTTCCTTTGTCAAATAGAACAAGAGTATGAATCTTACTGATCGTTTTTATCTTCTTCTTATTCTTCTTTGATATTTCACAAGAATATCAATTGAGGAATGATACCAATTGATTTAAATACCAATTTTGTTATTAATTGATCTTTGTTGAATGATACTCCTTGAACTTCTCTGCTACCTTTATTTTTCTTCTTCTTGTATTCTACAACTAACCCTACCAATGATT
>SNQJ01S0086048.1:0-26594 GCA_010110895.2 Picea sitchensis | reverse complement strand
CAACAAGGTCATGTCAACACTAATATTTGCAGGGAAAGACCGTGGGAAATTATTGACAGCAAACAGTAGGAATCGAATGACGTAAGGCAAGAGGGATTGACGCGGACCAATATTGACCCACCACGCCAAAGACCAGGTACAGGGAGTTTCATAGTAGGATATCAAGCGAGCAGGGGAAAGGGCCCGTACATGGATAACGACTGAGTCATCATGATCATACGTACCATGATCGGGAAAAAGGATGGGAAGTTTAACCTCTACAGGCAAACCATGATTGGAAGGATGAGCCCGCAATAGGGAAGTTTCAATAAGAGAAGAAACAACAGAAATAGATGCAAACAGAAAGAGCGCAACTACATGGGCCACCACAAACACAAGGGCATGGAAAGGAGGAACCCCTGTGTAGACGGGAATAGGTTGAGAACCAAACAAAGGAGCTTCCATAGGCCAGACGGGATGGTACGAATGAAGTGAACGCACAGCAAAAGAAACCCCCTGGGGAAGGGAACTCAGAACAATCCCCGGCGGGTTTCAAGGATGGAGCACGCGACAAAAGACGCGGAAGGCGCCTTTCACACTCTCGTTGCACCGAAAATAAAGGCGACCATTGCCCGGTTGGAAAAGGAAATCAAAGAGAAACGCAAGGGAAAAACATGGGATGCTCTGACTCAGGAAGCAGACTGGGTAACTGACCCAGGAGCCATGCAGCCCAGGGAAACCCTCTACCACAAAATGGTGGAGATGGCATGGCAAAAAAATATGTTGATTGGCAAAGTGAGCTCGGAAAGGGAGGACGCCAAATGGGAGAACAACAAGGAACACACGAAACTGTTGAACGAAGTCCTGAGGCACCTCAACAATCTAGAAACCATTACCAAACTGCTAATTGAGGTTGAGAAGGACTAGAGAGCCAAAAGTGATTGGTTGGCAACTCAATTCCACCTCTACCTACGCTACGTCCATCACATGGACATCACACCAATCAACGGGAATGGAGCACCAACACACATCAGAAAGACTCGCACAATCTCCCAAAAGGAGGAAAACAAGGGCCAGGTGGATGAAGGAAAGAAACATATCATTATCCTGGACTAATGTTTGGTTAGTCTATTGTCAAGTCAGTCGGGTCAGTCCTGTGTCAGTCTTAGCTTATGTTATTCTTGTTTTTCTCTTTTCATGTATGCTGTGCTTATCTTGTCAAAAACTAGATATGGTAGGACTGGGTTGGTTTCCCATGGTGCCAGTCTAGTCATACCCCTTGCTTACTTTAGAAAATGAAACTCGGGAACCTCTGACCTGGTTTCTTTATTGGTAGACCAGGGAGTTCCCCTTTTTTGTATCATAATCCTCTTTTAGTAATACATGCTCTTAAACTCACTTACAAAAACAAAAAGTAAAGAACAAAAACTTTTTATGATCATTTCATAGGATATTTTTTATGAAGAGGTTGAGGTTTCACCTAAAGCAATGCTACTCAAAATAGATGATCCTATGCTGCCCTCTAATCCTCGTGAAGTTGAACCACTGATTTCATTGAATACTCTCACTATTTTTTCTACTCCCCAAACCCTCAAATTGATTGGTTACCTTAAGCACATGAAAGTCATCATCCTAGTTGATAGTGCCAACACTCAAAATTTCATTCATCGTCTCCTTGATCAAAAAGTCAATTGCTATATTTGTGTTGCCAACAATTTTCAAATCATGATTACCAATGGTGGTTCCATGAAATGTGGGGGGTGTTGTGAAAATGTGCCTCTAGAAATTGGTCAGTATAACCTGAAATCTCACATGTGTGTTATTGACATGGGTGGTTGTGACATTGTGCTTGGTGTTGAATGGTTACACACTCTTGGCCCCATCACCATGGATTTTAAATAATTAACCATGCAATTCCAAGAAGAAGGGAAAAAATATAAATTCCAAGGCATTACAACAGGGTCTCCGAAGATCATTAGTTCCCATCACATGAAAAATTTAGTAAAAAAAGGTCATTCTGACGTCATTGTCCAATTCCATTCCATTCAAGCGGTTGAGACACCCCCGGTACACCCCTACCTTCAATCAATCCTTTCCAGCCATCCCACTATTTTCCAAACTCCCCAGGGACTTCCCCCCTCCCATGGAGACCATGACCATTCCATTCCTTTAATCTCGGGCAGTCTTCCTCCCAATGTTCACCCTTATCATCATCCCTTTGCTGGAAAAAATGAAATTGAGAAAATTGTCCAAGAATTGTTAGAAACGGGTGTTATCCGTAGTAATACTAGCCCCTATTCTTCCTTTGTTGTTGTGGTCCTCAAGAAGGAAGGCACTTGGTGCATGTGTCTTGATTTTTGTGCCCTTAAAAAACCTAACATCAAGGACAAATTTCCCATTCCTATCATAGATGACCTTCTGGATGAACTCAATAATTTAGCAAACCTGACCTACATTTGGGCTACCACCATATACATATGAAAGAGGAAAACATCCCCAATATTGCATTTCGTATTCATGAGGGCCACTATGAGTTCTTGGTCATGCCCTTCGGTCTCTGTAATGCTCCCTCCACTTTTCAAAGCCTCTTGAATAATGTCTTTCGTCCTTTCCTCCATCACTTTGTGTTATTTTTCTTTGATGATATTATTATCTGTAGTAAAACTTGGCCATCCCATCTCACCCATGTAGATCAAGTTGTCCATCTCCTCTCCAAGCACCAACTTTTCCTCAAAATATCTAAATGTTATTTTGGTGCCTCTGACGTTGAGTACCTGGGTCATATTGTTGGCAAGGATGGTGTGAGGGTGGATCATAAGAAAATTGAAGTTATGCAGAATTGGCCTCACCCTAAAACTCTTACAAGTCTGTGTAGTTTCCTGGGTTTAACGAGCTATTATCGCAAGTTTGTTCAAAATTATGGAAAAATTGTGGCTCCTTAAAAATAATGCTTTCAGTTGGACTTTAATAGCTGACAAATCCTTTCAAGCCTTGAAAGAAGTTATGTGCACTACTCTTGTACTGGCCCTACCTGACTTCACCAAGACCTTTGTTCTGGAATGTGATGCATCTGAGAGAGGAATTGAGGTAGTCCTCATGCAAGATGGATGACCTTTAGCTTTAACCAGCAAACAATTATCGGACCGACATCTAGGCCAATCGATTTACAAAAAGAAAATGTTGGCTATTTTGCATGCAGTGGATCTCTGGTGCCCTTATCTATTGGAACAACACTTCCAAGTTAAAACAAATCATCAAAGCCTCGAGTACTTCCTGGAACAATGAATTTCATCCCTGAATCAACAAAAATGGGTTACCAAGCTATTTGGATATGATTACGAGATTGTTTATAAGAAGGGCAAAGAAAATGTGGTGGTTGATGCTCTTTCCCAAAAATATGAAGACTAAGGGTCCCTCTTTTCCCTCTCATTCATTGTAGTAGATTGACTTCAAGTTATTCAACATGAATGGTTTCAAGACCCCAAAATTTCCATCCTAATCCAAAAACTTCGACAAGATCCGCAAGTTGCTCCAGGGTACTCTTGGCACAATGAAGAGTTTTGTTATAAAGGTTGCTTGTATTTAAGCAAACAATCAACCCTTAAACCCAAGGTTCTCTTTGAGTGTCATGCTTCGCCTACAACAGACCATTCAGGTTTTACCAACTTATGAAAGGTTAAAACGATCTTTTTTCTAGGACAGTATGAAATTGGACATCCACACCTTTGTGGTCGAATGTGATACATGTCAACACAATAAGGGAGAGACTGTCAAACTTCCTAGTACACTCCAACCCCTTCCACTTACACCTACTATTTGGATGGATATTTCCATGGATTCCATTGTTGGCTTACCCAAATCAGGTAATAAGTTAGTCATCATGGTGGTAGTGGATCGTCTTTCCAAATATGCTTATTTATGTGCTCTTCAACACTCGTTCACAACATCCACAGTGGATCATTTTTTTATGGATGATATCTTCAAACTCTATGAAATGCCTCATTATATTGTGTCTTACCATGATCCCACTTTTACCAACAATTTATGGAAATAACTATTCAGGATCCAGGGAACTCAATTGCATCTCAGCACAACTTATCATCCCCAGACTGATGGCCAAATGGAAGTGATCAACAAGTGTTTGGAAACATATTTGAGGTGTTTTGCATCTGACAAACAATATCAATGAGTTCAGTGGTTACCCCTCGTCGAATAGTGGTACAACAACTCTTATCATACTACCACTCGCATGACTCCTTTTGAAGCAGTCTATGGACATAAGCCACCATCAGTTCTCCCATACATGTCGGGTGTCTCCAAAGTTCAAGAATTTGACTGCAATCTTACCCTCCACATGAACATTCTCAAAGACAATTTGGTAATGGCTCAAAATCGCATGAAGCAACAGGCAGATCATGGTCATTCTGAATGTCAATTTGTTGAAGGGGATCATGTGTTTCTTCGCCTTCAACCATACAAGCAAACTTTACTCAAAGCCCAACACTGTGAGAAACTTGCACCAAAATATTATGGTCCTTATACTATTATCAAATGCATGGGGCTAGTGGCCTATCAGTTAGCTTTGCCTATTCACTCCAAGCTACATACTATTTTTCATGTCTCATGCCTAAAGAAAGTGATTGGCACCAAATGCCACACCTAGACCAACCTACCAAAGTTGGATGAAGAAGGTTCCATTTGCTTGCAGCCACAAGCCGTATTGGATCAGAGAGAGCGTCATCTCTGTCAGCGCACCATCAATGAAGCTTTGGTTCAATGGAAGGATACTCGACCAGAAGATGCCACCTAGGAACTGGCTACCATTCTGCAACAGTTTCCTCATCTTAAGCCTTAAGGACAAGGCTCTTTTTAAGGGGGGGTATGTTATGGACCTAACCCCTCACGTAGATAGAATAATATATTTTCCATGTAATAAAGGCTGACATTAGTTAATAAGGCCCAAATATATTTTCCATGTAATAAAGGCTGACATTACTTAGTAGGGCCTATTTAATAAATGTGAACAAGTCAATGTAAGAAAACCCAATAGAAGCTTCCGCTTCTAGAAAAATCTTACTCTAGAATGTTCTTTAGAAGATAGAATTAGTATAAATAAGAGTAGGCAGCATGAAAAATCTTGTCTTGAGAATTATTATGATAGAGCTTTGTTTTGTTGGAGATTGCCCCCTCAAAGAGGCAAGTGAACATTCCTTTCTTTGAATAAAGGTATTATTTATGGTGTTGCTCTTCCTGTATTTTGTTGTTCCATTGATATCTGAGGAGTATTCATGTTTCTACATATTATATAACATCTCATACTTTACAAAAGTGCATTTGTTCATGAAGATTTGATTGAATAAATTTATATCGAACAACCCCCAAATTTTGAAGAGGATGCCACTCGAGTGTGTTAACTATAGAAGTCCTTGTTGGTTTGAAATAGGCCCTCGGGGCTTGCTATGAGAAGACTGGACATTTCTTTGTCGATCTTGGTTTCAAACATTGTGAGTTGGATCATAGTATTTATGTATTCCATGTAAGAGATGAAATCTTAATTATTGCATTTTATGTGGATGATTTAGTCATCACTAGAAGCAATAGTCATTTAATTGTGGGTTTGAAGAAACAATTGGAAAATACATTTAAAATGAGTAATCCCTGTATATTCCATTTCTTCTTGTGCATCCAAGTTTTACGAATGGATGGTAGTATCTTTATTTCTCGGCCTAAATCTGTGATGGATCTTCTACAAAGATTCAAAATCGGTGATTGTAAATCTTGCGCTACACCCTTTTAGTTGGGAGTGAAGTTGTTAGGGTCCTAACTTCCTTAACCCCTAAAGTAGATAAAATACTATGTATTGCTACATAATAAAGGCCATCATTAATAAATACAAGGCCTATGTAGTAGTGTGAACACAACTATTGTAACAAGACTTACTAGAAGGTCATGCCTACTAGAAAGTTCCTTCTCTAGAATGTTCTTAGGGGATAGAAGTAATATAGAGAGAGGTAGATGCATTGTAAAAGATGTCTTGTGGAATCATTTGTAATATGAGCTCTGCTCTATTGGAGGTTGCCGCCTCGAAGAGGCAAGTGAACGTTGCTTCCAAATTAATAAAGGTATCTTATTTTGGCTCATATTGTCATTGTATTTGCTATTATGTTTCTTTCTGCAATATATCTGGATAATATTTGTGCTCTTGCTCTTAATATTTCTATTTGGCACCTTATAGAAGTGGACCAAAGAGTATGATTTTTTGAAATTCAATGCTACACTCTATCGACAGTTGGTTGGTAGCCTCATTTATTTGACTAACAATCGACTTGATATTTCCTTTGCTATTAGTGTGGTTTCTTGGTTTATGAAGGATTTGTGAGAAAACCATTGGAAGGTTGCAAAGAGCATTGTTCACAATCAAGGGTACTTATCGATCTGGTATAAAATATTCCAATAATGTAAAGACCCATTAGTTAGTTACATTGATTCATACTGAGGCGGAGTTGGTGATGACAAGAAGTCAACCTCGAGCTATATGTTTTGTCTAAGTATTAGAACCATTGAGCAAAAGGTTGTTTCCCTTTTGACTACAGAAGCAGAATGTCGTGGTGTAGTTAATTATGGGAAAGAGGCTATATAGATTTAACGACTCTTGGGAGAGCTTGGTTTTCTAATCAAAACATCCACTGTAATTTATTATAATAATTAGAGTGCAATTTAGGTAGTAGAAAATCCTATTGCACACAATAAATTGAAGTATCTGGAGCTTCATGCTCATTGGATGAGACAATTGGTATAAGACAAGATTACGAGCCTTGCTTATTGTAGGATTGATGTTCAAGTTGTTGATATCTTTACAAAATATTTATTAGAGGTTTAATTTGTGAAGCTTTGAGTTAACATAGTGACCAACTTGACGAGAAGCCTCTAGAGTTCTTGTTTTTAGATGTTGCAATTAGTTGTTGATTTTACCTCCATTTCGAAAAGTGGTACTACCAGTAGCACCCTTATTTTTCAGTGTTAAAATTACCACCTTCTGAAATAGTGGCCTTAACAACCTTGTAATTTGCCAATGAAAACATTGAAATACAAAATAAAAAAATAAAAACCTCACTTGGTGGGTCGGCGCAAGGGGTTGGGCGGGGGGCAGGTGGGGTATTGGGGGAAGGAGATGATTCTCCCCACCTCCAACACATGTTTTTCATTTTTTTTTCTTTTTTTTTAACATTTTTATTTTTTTTTTTTTTTTAATTTGTTTATGTCTTATACTTCTTCTTTTTTAATTTCTTTTTAATGTCTTATACTTCTTCTTTTTTAATTTCTTTTTAAGGTGTTTTATTTATTAATTTATTTGAAATTTTAATTAAAAGGGAGTTAGAGGAATTTATTTTGGGGCAAGGAAATGATTCCCCCACCTCCAACACATGTTTTTAAATTTTTTGAATTGTTTTTTTTATACATTTTGAATTTTTTTTTTAATTTGCTTTTTTTTCAATTTTTTTTTTAATTTCTTTTTATGGTGTTTTATCTATTTTTTTATTTTTTTTAATTAAAAGGGAAGTTAGAAGAATTTTTTATTTATTTATTGTTTTAAAATATATTTAAAAATATATATATTATTATTATTAAAAAATAACATGTTTGCCCTTTAGATATTGGAGCTTTTCCTCTTCTTCTTTTTCATTTTTCTTCTCTATTTTAATTTATATTTTTCATTTTTTGGGTTTTTTCCTTTAAAAAAAATTTGTTTGCAACCACACAAGGCTTTTAGGCCATGGTTTCAAAACTATTCCATTTTTTAGCTAAAAAAAATGGGCACTACTACCAATAGCACTTCTTTTTTATTCGATGATTGATTTTAAGGTTTTGGTTGCAAGTGTATCGGTTGTTAAGGCCACGGGTTTCAGATAAGTTACAATTTTGACCTAGAAAAAAGGGTGCTTGCTACTAGGAGTGTCACTTTTCGATTTCAAGGTTGATTTTAAGGTTTTGGTTGCAACAGAGCATGTTGTCAAGGCCATGTTTTCAAAAAAGTTGTAATTTTGACCCTGGGGAAAAAAATTAAAAAATGTACTACTCTTTGTGCCACTTTTTGATTCGGGGGTTGATTTCAATGTTTTTGCTCGCAACATTAAGAGGTTCTCAAGGCCGCCACTTCAAAAGGTAGTAATTTTAATCTCCAAAAAAGAGGATGCTATCGGTAGCACCACTTTTTTTAAACATAGGTTGATTCTGGTGTTTTTAACCTCGAAATATGGGATTTTAGAGCTA
Source organism: Picea sitchensis (assembly GCA_010110895.2). NCBI lineage: Eukaryota > Viridiplantae > Streptophyta > Pinopsida > Pinales > Pinaceae > Picea > Picea sitchensis. The sequence goes on along the minus strand of SNQJ01S0086048.1, from coordinate 18,344 downwards.
GAGTTCTCGTTTTGAGGTCATGATTCTCATTAAGTCGGTAACTATGTTAGCGATGTTGGGAATTCAAGAAGTTGTAATTATGGAGGGGGTGCATACCAAAGTAATTTCACCTCCTGAATCTCCAGAGGGTTAAGATGATGGAGGAGTGTGTTGTGATCCAACACCTTAAAAAATGATAAAAAGTCAATGATTACAATCCACTTCGAGGGGGAAACCTTCGTTTACAATATATCCAATTCAGAATACAATATAAGATGAGATAATATGATCCTAAGACTAGGTCTCCTTGGTATATATATAGGAGACAAAGGGTACAATTATAATGAAAGGGTGCTATGAAGGGTTCTAGACAACATATAATTTTAATACTATAAATGTAATAATTCAATATCTAGGAATTAATAAGGGGTTTTACACATACAATGGGGATTTGTCTATGTATTAACATGCCCCTCCCCTTCAAACAAGTGTTGTCCTTGACACTTGACTAATTGTGAGTGTTTCTGCAAGAAGAACACATCTTCCCATGTTGCCTCTTCCACTGGTAGGTTCTTCCATTTGACGAGGTATTCTTGATTGCTCGATTTCTCAGTTGTTTAATTCTTGTTCCAACATTTGTTTTTGGTTCTAGTATGACTTTCCCTTCTTCATTAATCTCTGGTAAAATAGTTTGGACTAGGATCTTGTTGTTGATTACCTTCTTTGAGCAAGAAAAATGGAATAATTGATGTATACGTGAAGATGGAGGCAACTCCAATTTGTAATCCATACTTTTAATCCTTTGCAAAACCTTATAGGGGCCATAATATTTGGGTTATAATTTAGTGTCCTTGTTTTTTTGCTCGAGGGACATATGTTTATATGGTTGTAGCCTTAAAAATACTCAATCCCCCACTTCAAATTCCCTTTCACTGTGATGTTGATTTGCTCATTGTTTCATCCTATTTTGTGCCATAACCAAGTTGTCCTTCGACAGTTTGAGAACCTCTTGTTGGTTCTTTATGTGGTCCTCCACTGCCTGAACCTTTTTATTCCCTTTTAATGGTGATGTAATGGATGTAGGATGATATCCATAAAGTGCCAGGAATGGGGACATTTTTTATGAAGTATGGAAGGATGTGTTGTACCACCATTCTGCCAAAGGAAACCGCTTGACCCATTGTGTCTGTTTATCGGATGTAAAACAACAAAGGTGTCCTTCTAGACATTTATTCACAATCTCAGTTTCCCATCGGATTGAGGGTGGTGAGATGAGATGTGAGCCAATTGAGTACCCAAAGAAGAAAATAATTCAGTCCAAATTTTTCCAATGAAAATTGGATCTCTGTCACTTACAATAATCTTGGGGACTCCATGTAGCTTTTGAACTATTTCCATGAATGTTAAGGCTACTATACTTGCTTTAAAAACATGAGAAAGAGAGCAAAAATGGGCATACTTTGTTAGTCGATCCACTACTACCATGATGACAGTCTTTCCTTCGGATTTGGGTAAACTTGTAATAAAATCCATTGAAACTTCTTCCCAACGTTGACTTGGTACAGATAATGGTTGTAGGAGACCCGACATATTGATTGTTTCTCTCTTATTCTATTGGCAGACTAAACATTCAGACACAAAATTTTGAACATCAATTTTAAGACCTTCCCAAAAAAAATCCTTCTTGATCTTATTGTATGTTTTCAAGAATCCTGAATGTCCTCCTATAGCAGAAGTGTGAAATTCCATAAGGAATTTATGTTTGAGTTGGGAATTCTTACATAAATATAGGCGATCATGATACCATAGAAAATCATTCTTCCATAAAAAAATGCCTAATGAAATAGGGTCCTCATGTAGTTGTTGAATGATATTATTGCATACCTCTTTATCTTGCTTCCTTTCTATCCTTGCTTCTTATGCCCAATCAGATTGTGGAATAATAATAATCTATTTTTAAGGTCATGGCCAATCCATCCACCAAATTGGTGTATGAGACCCCCTCCACCCAACGATTTGGCTGGTAAAGTCTACAGAGGTATACATACCCTACCCCCCTCTGGATTTGAACTTGTGACCTCTTAGGAGGAAACACACGTTCTTAACCATTAGGCCCACTCTAGTTGTATAATACATAGTGAACCTTCTATTTCTTCTTCTTTTCTTGAAAGGGCATCTACCACAACATTATGTTTTCCTTTTTTATAGATAATTTCAAAATCATAACCTAGCATCTTTGTAACCCATTTTTGTTGCTCTTCTAAAGATAATCGTTGCTCCAAGAAGTACTTCAAACTATCATGATATGTTTTTACTTTGAAGTGTCTTCCTATTAGGCAAGGGCACCATTTCTGAACTGCATGTAGTATGGCCACATTTATTTTTCATAAATGGGTTTGACTAAGTTTTTTCCTTTAAGTTGGTTGCTTTCAAAGGCAAGGGGCCTACCTTATTGCAATAAAACTGCACTAATTCCATTGCTCGAGGCATCACACTCCACAATAAATGTTTTTGTAAAGTCCTTTGTGGTTAGGACATGAGTAGTACAAATAACCTCCTTAAGTTATTCAAAAGATTTGGTTGCTTCTTCGGTCCAAGAAAATGCTTCCTTCTTTAATAATGTTGTTAGAAGTGCTGCTATTTGACCATAATTCTTGACAAACTTGTGATAATAGCCTGTTAACCATAAGAATACTCTAAGTTTCTTCAAATTTTTGGGAATCGCCCACTACCTCATAGCTTTAATTTTGTCTGGGTCCACTTTTACTCCTTCATGAGATACAATATGACCCAAATATTCCACTTCTTGAACCCCAAAGGCACACTTGGAAGGATTTGCATAAAGTTGTTGCTCTTCCACTAGTTGTAATACTCTATCAACATTTTGTACATGCTCTTCCTAATATTTGTTGTAGATTAGTGTGTCATCAAAAATACTAACACACATTTTCTAAGGAAGGGCTTGAAAATAAAATTCACCAAGCTTTGAAATGTTGAAGGTGCATTAGTAAGTCCAAATGGAATAACAAAAAACTCATAATGACCTTCATGTGTTATAAAAGTTGTTTTGGGAATGTCTTCCTGCCTCATTACGATTTGATGATATCCTGAGCAAAGATCCAACTTAGTAAAGAATTTTTCTTCATGCAATTCATCAATTACAAGAATATGAAACTTATATTTTATGGTCATTTTGTTGAGTTGTCTATAATCTAGAGACATACACCATGAACCATCATTTTTTGTAACCATCACAACTGGTGAAGAGGAAGAACTTTGGCTAGGTTAGATGATTTCGGCCTCTAACATCTCCTGGATCATGCGCTCAATATCATTCTTATGTGCATATGGATACTCGTAAGGCCTAATGTTAGGTGGTACACTTCTTGGTTGCAAATGAATAACATGGTCATGATCTCAAGTAGGTGGAAGAACCTTAGGAATTTCACCAAATACCTTGGAATGATTGTTGATAACTATTTGGAGGTCTAATGGAGCAGAGGATATGGATGTTTGAACATCGAGTAAGCACAATTGTGAAACTACACCATGGTGTCCCTTTTTTATTAATTTTTTCGTGCTATTAGAGCTCATCACTTTAAAGGGTTTCCCTCGGATACATTTAAGCTCAATTTCCTTCCCTTCCGAGAAAAATCTCATGAAAATATCTTGAAAATTAAGGGCCATTGTTCCCAATGATTGTAACCATTAGATACCTAATACAACATCAACACCCCCCATTTGGATGAAAATCATGGGGCTATCCATAAAATACTCCCCCATGATGAGCTTAATACTATGGCATTTCCCTCAACAATTTATGGTACCTCTATCTGCAACCATTATTTGAAACTTTGGTGCTGGATATACAAAGAAATTGAGATCTTTTGCTAATTTGTAATTGATGAAATCATGGGTACTACCAGAATCAATCAATATTGTTACCTTTTTCTTTTTGATGTATCATTGTATCTTGAGGGTTTGTGGAGTATCGATGTAGGCCAATGCATGACAAGATAGTCAGGAGAATTGTATGATAGATATTCAGTACATTAATTATTAATCTGGGTGTGTAAACTTGTGAAGAACCGGGCACAATATATGTAGAACATATCTCGAAGACACACCATTCTGATAAACCACGAAATAAACTCAAACTAGTTGCTCATTTAACAATGGATATTCTAAGATAGAATTGCAAATTGGATATATATTTTTATACCCAACAATACTCCATTAGATCCACTCTATTAGTTAGATTGACAACCATTAACTAAAATATAAGCAACAAAATAAAAAAAATTGATACATGTGATCAAGGTATCTATCATGGGCAGTTGTCGATCAATGAAGAATGGCAATCATCAATTGCATCAATATGAAACTCTTGAAAATTATTTTCCAGAGAATCACCAATTAAATTGTCAAACAATCAAGCATGAACTCTTATTCTCACAAGCATAAGTTGATCTACAAGCATGAATAAAACTACAACATCAATTAACTAGCCTCGCTACAAAATTCTATTAAATTGTCTATGAGAATCGAACTTCAATGAATTAATATCAGTAACGAAATTAAAAAATAATTCTAATGCAAAAAAATAAATAAATAAACTTGGATGCTACTTCTGAGATGAAGGGGGCCTTGACTTCCCTCACAAGTATTCTCGTTATACACTTACAAGCTCATAAACTCAACAGATGAATGCGTATAAACCAATCTTTATATTCCAAAATCGACATAGTACATAGATGTGCTGGAAAAAAGTTCAATCTGCATCCCTCTTAATACTGTAATCAATCTATATGTTTAGGCACAAATGCCTCTAATATTTATACAATGATATTCAAATCAAAACTAAAAGTTCTTAGACATCCAATCCACAACAATCTATTAAGGATAGTCGAGACATTACAAAATTAGCTTCGGACAAACCAATTGGACAACAAAATTTCATAAAAAATTATTTCGTTATGATTTCATGACCAAAGGCATGAAATCACAACGAAATAGAACTCTTGGATCGTTGACCAGAAATAGCACTCTTGTTGTTGTAGTGTTGGCCAAATTGGATAGAGGATGTTCATGTGTACGTGATTCTCTAGAGAACCCATATCTTCCAATAAACTGGAATGAGGGGAAAATATCTTAACCATCGAGGCAGTTACATGACATGTTCAAGAGACTACGGGAACATTCCAGTAACTTCATCAACTTGAGAAATTGAATACATTTATTCATTAAATAAGGAAAAATGAAACACTTAGGATAGGTTAATTACCTTTGAACCAAAAATGTGTTTTGAAGGAAAAATGATAAACAATATGTCATTATAGGGTAACAGGATGGAAAATGGTAAGGTAAGTAGTTAAGACAAGGTCACACAAACTATACCAAATACATCAAAACAAGGACCCTACATCTCCCCCATTCCTGAGGAGTTGCATGTCCTCATGCAAAAATGGATCTTCAGTAACCCTTCAAAAACGATTCCCAAAATTGTTGATACTTCAATAAGTCTTATGTTAGGCCTGGACAACCACATGAGCAGATACATTGAGTTCATATGTTCTTGGCTACATTCCTTCAAATATGGTCTTGAGCCTTTGATTCCACAGATGAAGTTTCACGGCCTGACTATACCAACGTTGGGCCTTCCTTAGCGAATTCTTGTTCTCCTTTCTCAATCGAGAAATTTCTTCTTGAAACCTGATACTAGAGTCCTTAAATATTACTTTTTTATTTTTAAAGAACTCGTCTATGACTGTCATCTCCTTAATTTTTCTCTCCAGTTTACCAATCCTCTTGTCTTTGGATGTTGAGTTGTCAAAACCAATCAATTCATCCACCGAATTTTCCCCTAAGCTTCCATTTATGGGTAAACTACTTGATTGGATTTCCTCAACAATTTTATCGATCTCACAGTCACCATGCATTTCATTATGTTCTTCAAATGGTTCACACACAATTATTACTTCACCAGAATTCTTTGAATGTTTCTTCTTGGGAGGGGTCTCGAGTATTACCTCTTTCTCAGTTGTTCTCTGAGGTCGGATTGATTCTCCAGTGATTTTGGTGGCTTGACTCCTTGTTATCTCCTTGGTGGATTAGGTGCTACCAAAACTCCCCTATTTCTTTGTGCAATTGGATTCTTTAGGATTGAGATAACTTGAAATTCTTGATCTTCTTCAAGCTTCTCCTCATACTTTTCTTCATCCCCTTGCTTCCTCGGGCCGAGGTTCCCTTTTTACCTTTTGAGCTTCCCCAAATTGGTTCCAGACTAGGAAATTCTCCCAAGTGTCATTTTTATTTTTGAGCTCCTCCAAAACTCATGATGATGCAAGTTTCACTCCATCATCTCGGTGTAGACTCTCTTTTGTATCGTGGTTGACATCTTGGTCAACGACTTCCATAAAAAGTAGGTCAAGTTAAGATTTTTTCATTTAAAGTGCAATAAGAGCCTCATATGGTAAAGGAAGGTCAGACTAAAGCATCCCGCATACGATTAATGGGTTTCTATATCTCCTTTTTAATAGGCATCGCGTTGTCCCCTTAGACCACTTTGCCTTCATGCTAGTTGGATTAAGGAACATATCCCAACTCGATTTATTAACTTGTCTACTTTTGAACCATCGGTCATCATATTGAGGGAGCTTTGTTGCCTACATAATGGAGTCTTCCAAGACTGTGAGCTCCAAATACCCAACAATTTCCTTGCTTCCATTGAACCCTAATGTGAACTCCTTGGTAACTTTTGTGTTTTTCCCACTATATTTCAGGAAGAAAGGCAATGAACTTGCTTTCTCTATTCTCTTCCTACATTTTGGGTAGGATTCTAGTAGCTCGACCCCATCTAGTTCAATTTTGAGTGCGCTCTTCATCCTTCTCATGACAAGAGATGCAGGGTTTGTTTAACGATATTCGGCTTAGTCTACAGAAAGAGGGGATTTCACGATATAACGACAAACAAGGTTGAAACACGATTTGATGGTAAATCATCATCATCTGATTTAACAGTTCACGTAGGGAAATGATCGACACAATGGGTTTTGGAATGATGGAAATCTGCACATCCAATGGTGGAGGATTACGCAATGATTCCAAATCAAGTAATGGAAAGGTGGTCGATTCAGTGCGCATGCGATGGTTCGGGGCGATAGGATCATAGTTGGCACAATTAGATTCAAAGGTTGCCATAGTATTAGAATTTCCAAATTCAATGAAAAAAATAAATATTAATACCTTACCCAAGCTTCGATTACGTGGAATTACCTTACTGCTTAGTTGAACCATACCTCTTCATGAGAGTTCTGAGTTATGTATTCTGGTGCAAGGAATTTGTTCTATATTGTATTTTAGAAACAGATTATGTATCATGGACAGCTTTACCGAAAAATATAGATCTACATATAATTTTGGCAACAATCTATCTATAATCATGGTGTCACATTGTTCATGTGCTAGAATGGGGATCCTATGTCCTTCAATAATAAAAATGATGCAACAATTGTGAGAATTAGAACCATTGTATGCAAATAATCCTAGTAATAAAAGTGCTACTGGAACAAGAACATGAAAAACTGCTACAGGAACTTGAATATTAAATGTTGCATGTTGCATGCTTGCTCTTGTTGAACAGCTACAAAATCTTCATCCTTACCCACTTATGTACATTCCCTTCCATTTGAATAAATTTCTCAAAGACAAACACGGAGGGAAATGGTTGGATTACCATCCATTAATAAATGTCATTAACCAACACGAGTGGTGATATTGCTCACCAATAATTTCAATGAGCATCAAGGTACTTGATTGCATCCTGTCAAGTACAAATTGATGTGTTGAAGTCGAGTAACTTGCAGGATCTGGAAGTCAGGAGGAATTGATGCATCCCCACTGCTACCAATAAGAGAATTTGTTGTTAAATCATTGTCACAATCTCTGACCTCAAAGCCTAGATAAAGAGTTGAAGTCGATGGGTCGAGATTGTTGGAAGGAGGCCTTAATGAATCCCCCATCATCCAATGCGAGAAACATCAAATGATTCAAGAATTGAAAAATAAACCATCACAAGATACAATTTAATTTGGGAACCTCACCAGCTAGAAGCCTGGTTTTCTAGTAAGGTTATGGCCTAGCTACGCCAGAATTCTTGGTTTTCATAATTGAGCATTATTCTCTTTACTTATTATTATTATTTATTATTTATTATTTCTATTTTTTTCTATTTCAAATGGAAGAACTAAGAAGAGGAAGGATGTGGGGGAATCCCCTCTCCTACCATCTACAATTCAACTTGTTCCATGATATCCTTGACAAACTCCCCCTTAGATTTGGGATTTTTATATAACTTGAGCCTATGCTCATTAACCAAGAAGGAGACCTTCTCATCATCTATAGTTTGAATCTTAACAGATACATTATCGAACATAGCTTCAATCCCATAGGGACCAAGAAAACAGGTGTTAAACTTTCCTTTCAAATCCTTGAATCTAGAGTCGAACAAAAGTTCCTAGACACCTACCTTGAACCATTTCTTCTTAATGAATCTATCACGCCACTTTTCCCTCTGCTGTTGAATGAGATCGATATGTTGGAAAACTTCCTGACGTATTTCGTCCAACTCATTAAGTTGAATAATTATTTCCTTCTATGCCTCGATCAAGTCCATCCTCAATTTTGTTGCCATTCAAATTGTTTTGATTTGAAATTATATGCGAAGAAGAACTTGTTTCCCATACACTAACTCATATGGGGAAAATATAGTAGTACTCCTCCATGTTGACTTGTAGGCCCATAAGTCTTCGGGAAGTTTGTCTGCCCAATCCTTCTTGTGTAGTTGGACTATCTTTGTCAGAATTCCTTCCAAAAGCTTATTTGTCGACTCCACCTGCCCATTGGCTTGTGGGTGATATGGGAAATATTTCCTATGCTTAATGAAATACTTTTGAGTAATTTAATGTATCAAGTTAGATGTAAACTGAGTTCCCTGGTCAGTAAAAATTTCTCTAGGTACCCTGAAACGAGTAATAATATCTTCAAACAAGAAATCCACTACTGATATTTTTGTTGCTCTAAATAAATCTTTTGCTTCCACCCATTTTGTATCATAATCAGTGTAGACTAGAATGTGCTTCCTACCTTTGGATGGAGGGTTAATTAGCCCTATGAAGTCCAAGGCCCATTTTTCAAAGGGTCCTATAAGGACTTGTGGATAAAGTGGCATCTCATCTACTTGAACTGGACAACCCATACTTTGGCAGCTATCACATCCTGGGACATACTTCTTGACATCTCGAAAGAAGTAGGCCAAAATTAGTCTGAATGGAGGATTTTGCAGGCTGTCCTTCAATTTTCAAAGTCCCCCCACAAGGTTCATCATGACATGCTTTTAGGATGTCGAACATTTCATCTTCCCTTACACATCTGCAAATAATCAAATCAGGACCAGTGTAAAAGAGATCCCCTTTGATCCAGGAGTATGGAGCACTCATTTTAACAACCCTTTTCTTTTCGTTTGGTGGCAAGTGAGGTGGAAATTTTCATGTAGTAAGATAATTGGCTATGTCTGCGAACCATGGTGAATCAGTATATATAGAAAATAGGTTTTCATCCGGAAAATTGTCATTAATAGGAATATTCTCACCTTTATTATCAAGCCTAGAGAGGAAGTCTGCTACATGATTTTCCTTACCTGGTCGGTTCACAATGGTGATGTCAAATTCATGTAGCAACAACAACCATCTAGTGATTATACTATTCTTAATAGGTTTGTCCATCAAGTACCTAATGGCATAGTGGTCAATATGAATAAAGACTTCATACCCTATGATGTAATGCCTAAACTTATTAACTGCATAAACTGCTGCAAAGAACTCTTTTTCATTCACAGTGTAATTTAATTTAGTTGGGGTTATATTCGTGATTATGAAATAAATAGCATAAGCTAAGAGATTTTCCTTTTAACCCAATACAACTCTTATGGTTGAATCTGATGCATCGGTCAAGATATGGAATGGGAGGCTCCAATTTGGCCCTCTCAATATTGGGGCCAAGGAGAGATTTTCCTTGAGTATATCAAAGGCATGTTGACATTCCTTGTTCCAATAGAACTCGACGTATTTTGCAAGTAATTTGAATAGGGGAAAGGCTATTTTTGTAAAATTTTCTACAAGCAATCGATAGTAGCCCACATGACCTAGGAAGCTTCAGACTCCCTTTTGATTAGTTGGAGGTAGCATGTTGACAATTACTTCTATTCTGGTTGGATATACCTTTATTCCTGTAGCTGACACATGGTTACCTAATACAACTCTTCCAGTCATTGTCAGAAAACATTTCTCGTTGCTTAATGCAAGATTTGTCTCTCTACATCTTCTAAAAAAAAATTCAAGATTGATTAGAGATTCATCAAAAAAATCACCTATCATAGTAAATTCATCCATATATATTTCCATACAACCATGTAAAAAATCAGAAATGATATCAAGTATTGCTTGTTGAAATGTAGCTGGTGTTTTGCACAAACCAAAGGGAAGTACCTTGTAGGCATATGTCCCCCAAGGACATGTAAAAGTTGTCTTTTCCTAGTGTTCTGGAGCAATCCATATCTGGTTATATCCATTGAACCCATCCAGAAAAGATAAGTTTTTCTTTCCAGCTAGTGTGTCCAGGACCTCGTCAATGAAAGGTAGGGGGAAATGATCTTTTAGGGTATCCTTGTTTAACTCCCTATAGTCTATGCATACTCACCATTTACCATTCTTTTTAGGAATGATCACTAATGGTCGACACCCATTGGTTGTTTGAGATGCCATAAATGAAACCGACATTCAAGAGTTTATGTAATTCAACCTTTATTATTTCCCTCGAGGATGGATTCATTCATGCATGTGTCTGGGTCAATGCCTTTCATATTGGTATATTCCCATGCAAAGGTATATGAAAATTTCCTTAAAACATGGATTAATTTCCCTTCTTGTGTATTGTCTAAGGCAAAACTTATGTTTAATGTTTTCTCAGGAAAAATTTCAATAGTCTTATAATCATATTTGAAAATTGAGTGTATAGGAAATACTAATGAAAAGGCAAAGGATAGTTCCTCTTCTATGAAATTCTCTTGAAAATTTTGTTCAAGAAGGCAATCAATAGAATTTTAAATGTGACATGACGACTTCCCCCCAAAATACCATTGGAGATTTTGATTAGTGATAGAATGATTAATCAGATTCTTGTCAATATTTTCCTTAAGGCTCATGGCTTGTGCAATGGTAAGAATAGGTTGAACAAATTCATCATTGTTGTCTTCATCAATCCATTATGTGCATTCAAGTTTAGTTACTGGTCTAGCAGAGGGTATAGGGTAATCTGTTTGGTCTTAGTGTCATGTGTAATTGTCATGTTCCTGGACCTACAACCGATGAAAGCATCAATTATGGCCAACCATAGTTCCCAAGGATCAAAGGGTGCCCACCCAAATTGGTTTTGGGTTGTATGATGTAGAAATTTGGTTGGTACTCCCATGAGTCCAATGAGACAATCACATCTTCTAAAATACTCTCTGGCTTAAGTTTATATCGATCAGCCAGTTCAAACATAGTGGGTGTAGGGAGGAGATTGTGAAGTCTCAATTGATTTAGTGTTTCTAATGTCATTATGTTTATGGCTACACAAAAGTTGATTAGGGTGTTTGTAATGGGAGTCTTATTAATAAAGACTGTGATTACAGGATTACCAAGGTCCATGCATTTTTTTGTAGTGGTTTCAATGGACATGAGGCTTTCCAATTTCCCTACAACTTAGATGGTTGGGGGGGGGGGTCCTTTTTTTCGTCTACCAGGGTTTATTTTTGACATAAACAATTAATAGATTTTTATTAAAAAAAGGTTGTGTAAACCACAACTTTCAAGAGTACAAAAAACTCAGAGAGTATATCTTCAACATCATAATAAAGAGATTGATCTTCCCTCCTACTATGAGAAAGCCTCAATGTCCCATACAGTCTTATACAAAAATGCCAAATATAAATGGCCATAAGGAAAAAGAAAAAATAAAGAAGTATTGATCATCATCTATTGATGTAAGTGCAGAGATGTGTCCACCTCTTATTTTTTTGCACCCTCGTCATCGAGTTGAATTCGTTGCTTCGTTGCTTGTCCTGTTGCAAATGGTTCAATCCATGGCCTCTTGAGAGGAGGGTTCGATGCCCTAGACACCTTAGATGCAGCAAATGATTGTTTCCTGTGAGGTTGTTGAGGAATATTTTCCAATTGTTGACGAATAGACCGAATGTTCCCAGTATTTCTATTAACAACCCGTAAAACTATTGCCAACTCCTCATTTCACTTGACTTCCTGCATTTGAATTTGCTGCTGGAGTTGAGCATTCAAGCTTCTTATTTCCTCAATTTTTCCCTGTTGCACTCTGACCTGTTTCTGGAGGGTGTTAATGGTGCAGTTGCTACATGCGCACGAGTCTTTGTTGCGTCGCCACATAATTTGGAGCCTTAGAGTGTTGTAAATTGGTTGTATATGCGACCATAACCCACTCGAACTCTGCAAATTATTGTTAATAAGTCGTGTTCCTCACATACCCAATTTTTTTCTCTCACCATCTTTCATAGTATGGATTAACTGCAATGAATCCAGTTCCCACGAGTGGGAGGATGACGCCATAGATTGAAATGATAGCAAACCAAGCGGAGAAAAGACTCTGGCTAATGCAGGTGATGCATGAGCCGTATCCATGGCTTGTGAAAGGCCATAGGTTCAGGCAGAGCAACTCAAGTGAAATGAATATCCATACTGTAAACATGAGCTTAAAAGAGAGGCTTTGATGCAACGAGAGTGATCGGACTTGAGTGAGAGAATGCCACATTTCCAAAGCGTGGTAGTGCCAACTGGTGGATCAGAACAAGCTATGACGTGGGGTCCAAATATTCCATAGGCTCCAGGGGTCATTGGATTTGTGTGACATGTTAGAAGCGTGGTTCCAGGATGGGCATAATAAATTGAGTGCATTACTTGATTTTTTTTATTATTTCACCAACTTTCAAACATAGGGCCACTTCTTGTTGAATTAGGGGAGAAGTTGTTATATGGTTTCATTATTGATTTTTATAATGCTCTGTTCCAAATTATTTGTTGCCTTAACGAGAGAATCCGACAAAGATTTTTGCTTCCTAAGAATGTGGTAATAACTTACCCTCTCAAATTTTTTCTCAAGTTCTCTGATACGTTAGAATATTGTGGCGAGGGTGGGGTCGACATTTTTAATATGCATTCAAAGTCCCTTAATGATTAGGTCAGATTCTCCAATTACCACCAATATGTTGGGACTTCTATCGAAGATGAGGTGCATGTCCACATAGACTACCAAAGCTTCTGCATTATTTTTAGTGATTAATCCTAATCCCCATGAGTATGCCAAAAAAAAATTTCCATCGAAGTCAAAGGTGACTCCGTCCACACCTACCGCCCCTTCGTCTACTATGATTTTTAATGCATAAGTCTCGAACTATTTTAGCATAGATGGGGATGTCCTTTATTTCTTTTAGCAAAGGTATCTTAATACAAAGGTTCTTCAGTTCCAACACCAAATCAAACTCGAAAGGTATAATTGATTTTTTTAGTGCTAGCCTTTCTGCAAAAGGAGGTTGATCAAACTATAATAATTGTTCCTTCTGAGAACCGGTTTGTGGGATTTTTTGAACTTGAGACTAACTCTGAGATTGAGATGGTAATGGTGATAGAGTTTGAAAAATCTCAGATTGGATAGGAGTATCTTCTTCTTCATTTTCTTGGACAATCACCAAGGGTTTTGGGTTAAAAACTTTCCCATACCTCAAGTGAATTTCCTGCATTGATACAGGTGTGATAGCATACATGGGAAAGGTTTGCAGGTTAGTTCCATACATGGCCTAAACTGGCTTATTATTATTAGGATTTGAAATAGGTTGGGAAGGAATTTGGGTTGGGCATGGAGGGTTTTGAGGAGATGGTAATGAAACTTGTTGTGGTAGATTGATTTGTTGTTGAGGAGCATGTGAGGGCTATGTATATGGTTGTGGTGCAGGGTAAGGAAAAGTAATCGTGCCATCATAAGATGAACCATGCCAACTTTGCTACCAATTCAGTTGTGGACCGAGTTGAAGTGGCAAATGCTATTATGGCATAGGAATGTTCCACATCTGATTATGAGAATAAGGAAATTTAAGATGCAGAGTTTTGAGCCATGCCTAAAGGTCTTTGTCGTGGTTTTTTTGGTGCCATCACATACAGTGAACTTGAGGCTCCTTTCTCTCCACAATATATTACCTTGATTTTTGGTAAGGAAGGACAATCCTTGGTGGCATGGGATTCCTCGCAAATGCCACAAATTTCAACGCTTTCCAGTAGGCATTCCTTCCAAGGATGCTTCTATTGACATTTAGGAAAGAACACATACAAAGATTTTTCTAATGATCCCTTCTTCTTAACCTGCAAAACATCCAATTGTGAACTTAAAGACATGAGAAATTTTCAAACATGTTACCAATTTCAGCCTTTTTGACCTCTATTCCTGCAACAAATTTTGTGAACCTGGAGGTGGCATCTCTTAAGCTTCTACAAGTCTTGGAGTTTCCTCTTGAATACCATATTAATAAGTCACAAACTTCATCATGCAACAACTAGGAAACATCACATGATCCCATCAGATTGAGAACTTCTAGGTATTCATCCCTTATGTCTCTTAGCAGAATTGTTCTCATTGTTTCCTTGCTTAGTTGAATTTGCTTCAATTTTTTAAGGTCATACCAAAATCGCTCCACGTAGTCTTCCAAACTTTCATCCTCTTTCTGTGTCATTTTTAAGATTTCTTCTCTGATTTCTCTTCCCTTGCAGTAATCTTGATATTTCTCTAAAAATGATTTATTTGTCTCATCCCAAGTTCAAATGATATCCCCACCAAGGCCCATAAACCATCAGATGGATGCACCCTTCGGGGTGGAAGGAAACAATTTCAACTTCTGGGTAGTAGTAGAGTAATCATAGCTCCTACAAAGCACATCAAACTCAAATAAGAATGCATCAGGGTCTTCACTAGCCAAGCCATGAAAAATTGGTAGAGCAAATGGGGGGATGTTCTTCATTTGTGTTGTTCCACCATGATCTCTGATGGGGAACTCAAAAGTGACTGTCTCCCTATGGTTCTTTCATGTTACTTCTTCTTTTGTCATTTCATACCACAAAATTAGAGGTTGTTCTTGTGTTACATATGCTTCATAGGTTGTTTCCACTATGTCTAGGTCTTAAATTGGATTGTCTTGGAATCTGATGTCAAGTTTTCCTTCAACAGTAAGAGTAAGCACTACTTCTACTGTGGGAATTTCTTCCTTGACTGGTTCAAATATAAGAACTCTCTTAGGTCCCTCAACTCGTATTCTTGAAGTTCCTCCTGTATCCTTTCCTTCCAAGGGGTTAGTAGAGTGGGTGGTACTTGCAACACCACTAGATGGGGAAAGAGGGTTGGGTTTCTTTTCAGGATTTTTACCTCTAGTACCCTTAGGGTTATTCATACAATCCTTATCATTCTAGACATTAAAACTACCAAAGTATCCAACATGATAAGGGCCCATGGAGACTCACCAAAGTATTCTACATAGGCCTTCACCTCTCGTCTTACGCCTTCCACCTTCCAAGTAAAAAATGTTGGTCTTGCAAAAACTAAAAACAATTTCACACTCTCTTGAGATCAACTTCTTTAGTGCTTCCTCGACAACAACACCAAAATTTCAAGTGAATTATATGACAGTAATTTGGTACATTAATTATCATTCTGAGATTGTAAACTTGTTAAGCACCATGCACAATATATGTAGAAAAAATTATAGAGACACGCCATTCTGATAAACTACGAAATAAACCCAAACTAGTTGTTCATCTAACAATGGATATTCTAAAGTAGAATTGCATGTTGGATATAGATTTTTATACCCAACAATTCTTTGTTAGTTTGATTGACAACCATTAACTAAAACAAAAGCAACAGAATAAAAAACTAATACATTTGATCAATGTATCTATCATGTGCAGTTATCGATCAATGAAGAATGGTGATCATCAATTGCATCAATTTGCAGCTCTTGACAATTCTTGTCCAGAGAATCACCAATTAAATTGTCAAACAATAAAGCATGGATTCATGTTCTCACAAGCATGGGTTGAACTACAAGCATGAATAAAACTACAACATTTATTAACTAGCCTCACTACAGAATTCTATTAAATTGTCTATGAGAATCGAACTTGAGTGAATTAATATCAGTAATGAAATTAAAAATTAATTATAATGAAAGAAAATAAATAAAATAACTTGGACACTACTTCTAAGATGAAGGGAGCCCTGCCTTCCCTCAGAAGTATGCCCGCTATATTCTTACAAGCTCATAAACTCAACAGAAGAATGTGCATAAACCAATATTTTTATTCCAAAATCAACAGAGTACATAGATGTGCTTGGACAAAGTTCAATATGCTTCCCTCTTAATACTATAATCAATCTATATGTTTAGGCACAAGTGCCTTTGCTATTTATACAATGATATTTAAATCAAAACCAACAGTTCTTAGACATCCAATCCCGTACAATCTACTAAGGATTGTTAGGACATTACAACATTAGCTTAAGACAAACCAATTGGACAACAAAATTTCATAATAAGTTATTTCATTACAATTTCATGACCGAAGGCATAAAATTGCAACAAACTCGTGCACGCTACATGAATTGGTTGGATCATTGACCAGAAATAACGCTCTTGTTGTTGTAGTGTTGGCCAAATTGGATAGTAGATGTCGATGTGTATGTGATTCTCTACATAACCCATATCTTCGAATAAGTTGGAACACGTGGAAAATATCTTAACCATCGAGCCAATTACATGACATGTTCAACAAACTACATGAACATTCGAGTAAATTCATCAACTTGAGAAATTAAATACATTTTATTAAGTCCATTGGATGTAGCTTGGGTTGTTGGGAGGAATGGTTGTTACTCTCCCCAACCAGGTTTAATTCCTTGTAAGTGACATGTGATGCCCTTAAATGGGTCTATATGATGCTCTTGTTGTTGAGCCCCCAATATTTCGAAAATGCTTGGCCTCCCCATGTTCTCTCGTGGATTTTGGGGGGGTTTTCTGTGGACGTAGCGAGTATCGGTCTTTGGTTTCATGAACCACATGTAAAACAAATACATTTTATTCATTAAATAAGGAAAAATGAAACCCTTAGGATAACTACCTTTGAACCAAAAATGTGTTTTGAAGGAAAAATGGTAAAAGATGTGTCATTATAGGGTAATGGATGGAAAATGGAACGGTAAGTAGTTACGACAAGGTCCTGTAGACTATACAAAATAAATCAAAACAAGGACCCTACAAAGATATTGTTGGGGTAGTCTCTTCTAGATTTGGATCTTGTGGCGGTTCCAATTCACGATTTTCTTCCTCTTCACAGTCTATGTAGAGTAATTTATTCTCACCATATTTATGCCCCTTATTGTACTCGTTGTCACAATTGAAATGTAGTCCTTTTGCTCTTCTTTCATCCATTTGTTGAGGTGTCAACCTTGTTGGATGAAGTATGCTTATTTTATGAACCCCAAAACGATGTATGCTCCAATGGTAGACTTTTGTGTAGCCTTATACTTGGGTTGAATACGATGAACAATTCACATAGCTTCCATAACATTTGTAGGATGTCTTAAGAAAATGTCTTGTTTTAATCCACCCATGTAAGCTTCCAACAAATTTTCATCACTTATGTCATCTACCCTTGTGGCCAAGGCCTGGAATTCTGAATTATAATCTTCAATATCACCTAAGTGCTTGATTCTTGTCAATTCACTAACGTAGTCATGTTCCCACACTTTCCCATATTCTGCTTCTAAGTATCTTGTAAATAAACCTAAATTATAATGATAAAGAGGGGGCTTTGTTTTAACTACTCATCAATACCATTGATATGGTTTTATCTCAAAGTTCAAGGTTGTTATGCGAATCCTTTTCTTATCATCCATAATATTATGCAGTTCAAAAATTGCTCTATTTGGTTCCCTGAGGTAAAGAACTCATTTACATCAAACTTCTTTAATTCAATCTTGGGAAAGTTGAATTTAGGAGACCCACCGTAATTAACTCTTCTATTAGAGTTAAATCCACTAGAAATTGCTTATTATTGGCAGGTTGTTCAACCAGAACACTACCTTTCATTTCCTGAGTTTCCTTGCATTTTGATATTTCCTTTCGAGAGTCTCTCATCTAGAGCATGACAGATCATGGAAGACATGGAGTTTTACAATTCCTTCATGGATTTTTGTAT
>SNQJ01S0086047.1:9907-43881 GCA_010110895.2 Picea sitchensis | reverse complement strand
AACCACTGAATAATATTTGTCCTTCCAAAATGAAACCTCCAGATTGAGACCGGTTTCATTTATTTCCTTTTCCTTTTCTTTAGAAATATTTTCAAATGGTTCCTGTGAAGAAATGTGTTGTGGGGAAGAGACTTCCTAATTTGTGACCAACTCTTTATCCTCAACTTGGATAGGAGAACTAGCTTTCAGAGTTTTCCTAGACTTATTTCTGAACATTCTTGATATTTTTCTCACTTGCCTCTTGTTCATAAAATCAACAAGATTAATGTAATCCTCATTTTTTTGTGGTAACAAGTGGGCCGCATTCAAATGAAAGCGAGGAAACTACAGTTTTCTTGGAAGATTTAGAAGAAGCCTGAGGTGCTTCAATGAAGACACATGACTCTAGACTAAGGTTAAACTTGACAGTTTGACTGTGAGTAACCCTCACGGTGTTTTTTTGAGGAGAAGATACATGAGGGTAAGGAAAAACAAAATATTCTACATGACCTGGGGTTTCCTCCTGAGAAAAGTGAGACTTTGAACCTACTTCGGAATTAACCTGAAAATGATTTATTTTCACAAAATTTTACTGTTACGAGGAGAATCTCTCTATGGCTAGGGTAAACCACAACAGACAAAAATGACTGTAGAAATCAACTATGTTCTCAAGTATGCTATACAAACAAATATGCTAGAAAGACAAGATAAAAGGCCTACCTCATCTAGACGTTCGATGAAGTCCGTCGTTGAGCACTTGACCCAAAGAAATATACCTGCAACTAGTCCTCAGCAACCAAGCAGAGCAAGTATATCATGATATTATATAATGTTAGCACATTCAATAGCATAATCCATTAATAAACATGGAAAATATGCCCATGGAATAATAATTCAATATAGTTTCAAGATATCAATTGGACACGAAAAGAGTATTTCTATTAATAAATGATCAACAGAAGTGAAAATGTTACAGACTTCCGTGTCGTCACGATTCAAAACTGAGAAACCAAGTTCCTTCCAATTGGTCCTCCACCACTTCAATCCTCCACCAAAGGCAAGCTCATAAGAGAGAAACAATGAGGTTCTCAATCAATAAGGGAAGAGCTTGGGGGTTGAACACTGTGTTCAGACTTAAAGGGCAAAGGAATGCAGACTCAATATGAAGTAAATAATTTCGCCAGTGTAACTTTGCTCTCAAAGTTGAATTCTTTCTCTTCTTTCCATAGCTCGGAATTGGCCTATTTATAACCTTCAAAATGGAACTGAAGGACCGAGTTGGAACATTTATAGTATATGAAAGGCCGAGGATCATAGATCTCTTGTCGTGACATGGAAACCCGACATTAATTTTCATTTTCTGGCACAAATCCTGATGTACGTGGGCTGTAGTGTAGCATCTTGCATATACACATGCTGTGTAGTGTGCAAGATGTGTATACATGGGAAAATAATTATTTTTGGCTCTGGATTTTATAAATAGGGAAGATAAGTCTGCATAGGGAAATGGGATAAGGCCCTGTATGCAATATTGCATAGGATGAGGCAAATCTTACTATAACGGATGCCCCCTAATGTGTGAGGTCATAGGAGTATCTGCGATGACCGAAATACATTATAAACAACCCAGAAGTGGAGTGGTAGGGAACTAGTTGGATGAACTAGTTTCTCATTACATTATGCACTGACTTTGCATACATGGATGCCAATAAAATTACACTGCAGATCATGTGAAAATATACCAAACAAGTGTCTGTTGCCATGAATAGGCAAATACAAATGTGGTTACATGCCAATAGTTTTCATAGTCATGAATAAGGCCCAGTAGAACCATTCTCAAGACCAATATGAAGATATATGTATACCATGGAGTACAATCTGATCTCCCATGATCACTGAAGTCATATAGGTACTGGTCCAATGAAAAGGAAGCAACAACTCAGGAAATATGAAACCACATAGTGATGTCTTCAAGTCTTCTACACAATCCATCAAGGGTGTAAGTCTACATCATGTGAATAAAGGGGTTGAGGTTGAATACAATGAGACATCGTTTGATTACCGGTCATTGATGTATACAATTAATAAACGCGAGACAACCTACCGATAATGAAATTAGGTATCAAGGAACCGAGTACATTCTTACAAGTGTGAATAAAGGAGCTGGTTTCGAACACCTGAAGAATCCATCGATCAAGAGACATCGATGTATTCCCAACTGTTGATGGTGAGAGAGACTGCCACCGATCACTGCAAGCCTCAAGGTACTCATAAGACTCTAGGTCCCGTTTCCAAAATAGATGGGCTGAATTCAATGGACGGAGACCCGCTGAAAGGAGAGAATTAAGGAATCTCTCATCAATCAACACGAGGTAAAAAGTAGGAGCTTCATGATTTGGTGGAAATCGGACAAAGAACATGTTCACGAACTAATGACCATGTGTGTCTTTTGCATGTGCCAAGTGCAAGCATTACATGAAAAAGACCCTCTGAATAGCTGTCAATGATGAAAAATTCTGACAAAGGAGAGGAAACCACCAATAAGGTTAATGGAATCCAAGACACTGGATGAATCCCAATGTGTGAATAGATGTCTTGCCATCGAACACAAGGGAAACCACCCAGTCAATGACCAATGATGAAATGTCGATTGTTGGGTTCAAGGTTACCTACCAATGATGAAAGTAGGGCCAAGGTGCATTATAGGACTACAATATCATGTGATTATGAGACAAACTGAGGGTATGGACGACATGAAAAGTCATGAGTTCTGAGGAGTGGCCGACACAGGTTGATAGACTTCCTTTGAACAAGAGCATGAGACATATGGAGGACTCTGACATCATACACCCGATGATGAAACCATGAGATGCAGGAGGCATCAAGGAAATTATCTATAGGGATTGGAAGAGTAACTAGTTGATAGAGAAGACTCTGTAATGATATCATCTTCCTAAGGCCATGCTAATCCCAAAATTATGATGATAATTGGACTCAATAACTTTGTGCTTTGTTCAAAGGCGACATGACTGTTTCCAAAATAAGATATTACTCCCTTCTCACCCGTATTTTTTTTGTTTTTTCATAGAAAAATGAATGTTATGATACATAGGAGGAAACAATTGTCACAAGTAAGAAAAACTAGTTCCAGCAGTGGAACATACCTATGCTCAATGTAAGGAGATGCATGCGGTAGATGGACACTCATGGGAATGTTCCCTCCTGGGTATAGGGTGTCAAATTGCGAAGGATATAAATAAGGATCTGCTTGGTTGAGGATGAAAAAACTGTCGAGGCAAATGATTTATAACGCAAAGTAAGAACCAACTTTAGGCTCAATTATGCAAGCAAGGGCATGAGATGCAATCACAACTTAACACAAAAAAATGTCTTTTTTCATGACATTTCGTCTTCTTGGTGTGAAAAAGGGATAAACTTGTTCCAAATAGACGTCCTTTCTAATCCAATTTGTGAGTGTGAAAGAGACAAGTTCACTCGAAAATATTTTCTCTTTTTGAACGAGTCGGAAAAGAGCTTAACTAAGACTCATGATCTTTCAATTCCAACTTAAAGAGTGTGAAAGGGACAAATCACTCGGCAATCTTTTCGATTTTTGAATGAGTTGAAAAAGAGATTAACTTGGACTCATGGATGTTGTTCTAAGTAGCATGTAATGGGGGAGTCTAAGGCTCTCGTGCAAGACTTTTGTGAAAGGTCAACAACTTACGAAGGGTTGACACAATCTTGGGAAAACCCAAAGCTTTCCAAGTCGAGGAGGATAAAATACTTGTAGAGGTTACCTTATTTACAATATATCGAAGAATGCCCCTTATCTGGAAGGGTGTAGAAGAAGGATGTCGAGGCTCTACAAGATTATTCCAATCAAAGGAAACCACTCTAGGACTTGGAGGGAGCGTACTCGAAGAGAGTGGAATGCTCCCTAGTGAATAAGGTACATAACTAGAAATGCTAAGGACATGGTCGAAGGACCCATCACCCTCCAAAAGAAGAGTGGGATTGACAGAAGATTGCATCGACAATTTCACTTCCTTAGACTTGTCACTCTCCAAGAGAAGATTGGGATTGGTCAAATATTGCATCAACACGACCACTTATTCAATTGTTGGTTGAATAGGATGCAAGACAACAAGTTCAAGAGATGCATCATCCTCTAAAGGAAGAGGGGTTTCAGCTGAATATTGCATCGATATGACTGTTGTATCAACCAAGGAAGTTTGGGAAGCCAAAGATGATTTAGAACCCGAAGGGTCCCTAGGAAAGGACCACGCTTCTTGTACCACAAAAGTAGCAGGGCATAAACAAGTAAGCTGATCTCCTTTGCAAATCATACAAAGGAACTTGGACTTACGTCGTACATGTCTAAGCTTCTCAATTGTATGAATTCTCCCAGCATAACTTGCAGTGGCTGGTGACATGCTCCCAGCATGACTTGCAGAGGCTAGTATAAAATCCCCAACATGACTTGCAAAGGTTGGTGATGAATCCCCACATGAATAACAGAGGTTGGTGATGAATTGCCAACATGACTAGCAGAGGTTGGTGATGTATGCGTAGTGTGACTAGCAATGAATAGATTTGTGCCCCCGGCATGAATTGCAGTGGCTGGTTGCTGGTATTCAACATGAATAACATAGGTTTTTGACCCATCTCCAACATGGCTAACAGAGGTTGGTGATATAATGCTAGTATGTGGATGATCCTCACAAGATGTAGTCGAGGAAGGTAGGGTCCAAGTATCGTTAAAATACAAAGTGTGTAAATGAATGGACCTCCCTGTCGAAATGAGTCTACTGGACATGGCATAAACATGATGACTTGGTGTTGTGAAGTCAAAAGTACCCATGAGGGAAGAATACATTCCGACATCGATATTCTTAGTTGTCGGCTGAGAATTTTTTATCACAGGGATCGACGATCCAATAGATGCATGAGGACTAGAGTACGCAAAGGATAACTGGTTGATCGTCACGATCTTCCCTTCATGAGGAAAACAAAGAGTACGGAAGAACGATGATACGACGATGACCATAGCATAAGTCCAATTGTGTCCTAGTAACAAGTGATAATCAAGAGGCACATCAACTGCCTCGACCTCCACCTCTACCATCTTCCCACCTAACTGGAATGGAAAGGCAGGAAGAATACCGTGAGGGCGGAAGGAATGACCATCAAAAGAAATCAACATGTTCGATGAATTGGAAATATTAAGAGAACTGAGAGATTTCCAACAGATCAAGGACATCATACAAGTGGTAGTTCCTTCATCAACAACCGCACGTTTGATGGTATAGTTTGAGTACTCCATGTGGATTTGGAAATCCACATGGTAAGGAAAGCGAGGCTTCACATCTGTGATGTTAAAATTGATGACTTTTGAGCCACTGGGTTCTAGAGCTTCTAAAGAATATAGTAAGGCATTACTCTGTGAAGGACATGTCTAGAGTACCTCCAAAGTTGACATTGCACAAGGGGTTTGACCCAAGTCCTAAAAAATAGAGTAGTTCTGGGCAGCTCTAGCATTTGGGTTGTGGGTAGAGTGCTTGAGTACTCCTTTTGGAATATGAGGCGGTGGCTCTAGTTTTTCAATCTGTAAATTCTTCTCCAGGGGATGAGGAGGAGATTATAGAACAGGAATATCTTTTGAAGAGTTATAATCTCGATATCGAGGGGCTACATGAACTTTCACATTGACCATATTGATACATAAACGGTCGTCATCTTGAAATGACCGGTTTTGATTCCCACCAGCTGCATTTTCGACATTTGAGGAGCTCAAGGCCATGTGTTAGTTATGTGGAAATGGATTTGTCAGCACGATGGGTGGTAGAGATAGTAGCCTCCCAGCTTCTGCAAGTTTGGGGCATAAATGGGTAAGGTGATCATCTGTGAAAATCTTACAGGAAAACTTCACCTTACGTCTTTCTCATTTTCCCTCTCCAACATTATCATTCATCTTTTCATTATTGACATTTTCCTTGGGTTTATTACCATTTTTCCCACCCTTATGATTATTACGTCCTTTCTTCTTCTTCTCTCCTGGTTGCTGGTTACCATTTGGGTTGGCCAATGATTGCACAGAGTGTACATCCGCTGACTAAGTCGGGTTGAGAGACATAGATGAAGCTAGCCCTCCTGAATGTTGGTTTAGAGACAACTCTTTCAAATGGATTGCCACTGAGTCTGCGGAATTTACATTGGAAGTACCTACAATGCCATCGGCATGAGGTATGATATTT
The DNA here is from genome assembly GCA_010110895.2 of Picea sitchensis. Taxonomy (NCBI): domain Eukaryota; kingdom Viridiplantae; phylum Streptophyta; class Pinopsida; order Pinales; family Pinaceae; genus Picea; species Picea sitchensis. The sequence continues at coordinate 37,645 of SNQJ01S0086047.1, read as the reverse complement.
TTTCTAGGGTTGTAAGTTGACCGTGGTGCGTCTAAAAGAATGTGGTACAACATCCTAGACTGAGCATATATCAAGTCTAACTGTTGGGCTCTAAAAATTTCTTCGTCATCAGTGGTAACCCTGGAAGTAGAAATGTCCTTCGAGATAGGAGCATGCAAATACTTAAGGAACCATTCTAAAAGAAAGTTCGGGGGTATAGGGGTCTTAATAAACCTCTTCCGTCTACGCCACTCCTGGATATGATCCGAGATATGAATGGTGGTATCCTGGAGTAAATTCGACAGAATTTCTAGTCCAACATCGTAACGAATGGGCAATTGGAAGTGGTTGAGGAAGACTAACACCATATGACTAAAATCCCCATATGCCCCCCTAGGTAGCTCGATATACCATTTCGCAGCAACTTCGATGAGGGTGCGTTGAAATAATCTTAATCAAATAGAGTCGTCATTAAGGGAATTCGATGAGCACCAAAGGTGAAAGGTAGTGGCGTGATCACCAGGATCCTCTCCATTCTTACCCTCGAATTTCGGGATGTCCAAACAAAGCTTGGTGGGGATGGGGGGCCATGTAGGATCATGAATCACAGGGTATTTCATTAACTTAGACAATTTTGGCAGATTAAGCATGGCCAGAAAAGGGAGACGGTGTTGCGACATCTGGCCCCAAGATCCCAGGAAATATTGTGCTTGAGGAACTGCAACCCATCCAGGGTTATATTAAGCACCATGGCCCTATCTGGGATTATGTGGCCCTCCTCTAGGCTAATTCATAAAAGGTTGGTTGGGCATCATTCTAGTAGGAATGTTTTGTTGGGGGTTATAAAAGTTTCCCCCAACCAGATTGGATCCGGGTTGGGGGTTGCCCAGAGCGTGAAATTGACCTCCTTCGGGTGGGAATCCGGAGGATAGCGGTGGATTCACCATGCCAAACATATTGGTCAGAATTTTCACTAAGGAGGTAGGGTTATAGGACGGAACTTGAGCTGAAGCTTGTCCGCTAGGTTGGTTGTTCCACCCAAAAGTAGGAGCATTGGACCTAGGGTTAAAAGCAGGAAAGCCTCCCATATTAGGAGTCTTTTGAGGTATTTGAGACCCACCAAATGAAAAAGGAATGTAAGGAGATGTAGTGCCCCCAAGCCCAGTGCTATAATTAAGGCCAACAACTGGGATGGCGTTCGAAAATTGCGACGTAAAGTTGGGCATGCCATAAGAAAAAGGACTAGAAGCCATAGGGATGGACTGAACATTATATCCCAGTGAGTGACCAAGATACCCAAAAGGGTTTGAGGTGGTATATTGAGCATTCACTATAGGACGAGCCATAGTAATTATAGGTGCCTTCGACACTACAACCATTTAGGTTGCAGGAGTCGAAGGGGTGCCATTAACTATAGTGGGTGTGGGAGTCGAAGGGCTCCTAGTGTTTTGAAGACTAGGTTTAGTACTCATCCTTGTAGAATCATAAGTATGAATAGTGGATGTGTGTGTACCACTTCTAATAACTCTACACCTTTTATAAGGAAAATGCTCGAAATACGGTGGTAACTGTAAAAAGAAACGGGACCGACGGGGAGGCTGGTCTGACTCCACGATCAATCAAAACTCTAAAGATAAAAAATATATCCTAAGGCCAACTAGTAATCAAAGAGCATACCAAAAGTCAAACGACCAATATGCATACAAATGGGGTAAAGTGGTTGAGTGGCCTCCCTCCCTAAAGAAGGTATGTATCGCCCAAGAGGGGCATGAGACTCCCTGCTAAAGATCATAGGTAACATAATCAATTATAAGGGCCCTCATGGGATTAACAACCAGTCGATCAGATCCCCCCGGAGAAGTAATACTCCATAAAATTTGTGTGTTATCCGACCCTTATCTTACCTGGGGTACCTGTAGAATAACCCCTGCAAGTAACCTATGAGACACCTAAGTCAAGAAACTAATAAACCATTGTATAACTGATTCACAGGCGGGCAGTCGTAAGTTAGGTCCATCGTATGGGCAATCTAGCAAAGCCCAAAACCTTGAAAGTACCACCTCTCACAGAGGTAAAGGCACTAGCAAGATCCCCAGATACGAATAGATCCCCAAAAATATATTTGATGCTAGGAAGGTATCGGGGGGATATCCCTTCAATCGACTTCGTGCAACTTCGTGATTAACTCCGATGTGAGCAGAGCCTCCTAATCTTACCAATTATACAATGGATTTATTTCTCCACTCCCTTTCTTAGACACATATATTGATTTAATTGCCTTGGATAAGTTTAATCACAAAATCCTATTCCAAGGCACTAAATCCTAAGCTAGTTTGTGCACCCTAGAAAATAAAATCATGACTAATCAATTTTAAATTATAGCGTTAATTTTAGTGGCCGTGATTACTCAAAAAGGTATGGTAGTGAAACTCATGATGTTATGACTCTGCAAGAGAAGTAAATATGAAAATAATGCAAAGTCCTAATTTTAACTTTCAATGAATGATATGCTTCTAATAACAAATGTCGTTTTCAATTTCAATTCTGCAATTCTGAAGTAAAAATGCAATCTTTCACTATATGCACTAAGCTAATGACAAGGACTCAAAAGACAAGAAATGAGAACCAATGAAAAATGCCTTTTTTTTGTATTTTCAATATAATAAAAATGAAAATGCATGGACTGGAAAGTAACTTGATATATCGGCCTACTATGTATAAAAAAAGATAACTCAAGCAGGATACCAAGCAACAATACACCCAGCCCAATGTACAAGGACAATAAACAATGAAAAGGTGATGAGAAAGACTCCGCCCATAAATTCAACCAAAAATAGGTTTCCTGTCATCCCACAAGCACTTAATAGGAACTACAGAGACCCAAGAAGGATCAATAAACATCAAATCCCACCCAATAACCACTAGACCAAGCAAACAATAAATGAAAATTGATGTACGCGATTGTTTAGGCAAACCGAGCGTATGTACACAACTTTTAGAGGGAAAACCTGGGTATATATGTGACTGTCAAGGAAGAAGGCACGTATATGTTTCAAAACAAGGCCAGGCAAGGGAGAAAAGATGAAAACTTAGACCCATAGTGAATAGACGTTGTCAAGCAATGATACGACAAGAAACATAATAGAAACGAGAGAAATATAAGGAGAAAAGTACTCCAAACCCTAAGAAATAAGATTCAATCCCCAGTATGGTCGCCAATTCTGTTACGAGGAAAATCTCTCTATGGATAGGGTAAACCAAAACAGATGGAAATGACTGCAGAAATCAACTCTCTTCTCAAGTATGATATACAAAAAAATATGTTAGCAAGACAAGATAAAAGGCCTACCTCGTCTAGACATTCGATGAAGTCCACCATTGAGCACTCTACCCAAATCAATATACCTGCAACTAGTCCTCAACAACCAAGAAGAGCAAGAATATGGTGATATTATATAATGTTAGCAAATTCAATAGCATAATCCATTAATAAACATGAAAAATACTCCCATGGAATAATAATTCAATATCTTTTCAAGATATCAATTGGACRTGAAAARAGTATTTCTATTAATAAATGATCAACAAAAGTGAAAATGTTAYAGACTTCCGTGTCGACACGGTTCGAAACCGAGAAACTAAGTTCCTTCCAGCTGGGCCTCCACCACTTCAATCCTCCATGAAAGTCAAGCTCATAAGAGAGAAACAATGAGGTTATCAATCAATAAGGGAAGAGCTTGGGGGYTGAGCACTGTGTTYAGACTTAAAKGAMAAAGGGATGCAGACTCAATATRAAGTAAAYAATTTCTTTAGAGTAAATTTGCTCTCAAAGTTGAATTCTTTCTCTTCTTTCCATAGCTCAGAATTGGTCTATTTATAACCTTCAAAATGGAACTAAAGGGCTGAGTCGGAACGTTTCCAGTATATGGAAGGCCAAGGATCATAGATCTCCTGTTGTGACATGGAAACCCGACATTAATTTTCTTTTTTTGGAACAAATTCCGATGTACGTGGGTTGTAGTGTAGCAGCTTGCGTATACACATGTTGTATAGTGTGCAAGATGCGTATATGTGGAAAAATATGTATTTTTGGCTCTGGATTTTATAAACAGGGAAGATAAGTTTGCATAGGGAAATGGAATAAGGCCCTCTATGCAATATTTCATAGGGTGAGGCAAATCTTTCTATAACATTTACCAAGAATCACCATTTTGTTCTAATTGAAATTCGATTAGAATTTTCACTAAACCGTGATGAAATACATTTCTTTCTGAACTGAGACTTTTTCTCTTATAGAAATGTGCCATTTTAGATAGGATTTTAAGCAAGAACGTAGACATGTTCAATTCATAATCCATGAAGACCATTAAAAGCCGAAAGTGATAAATAAAGAAAAGGCTATCTTCCCTCATAGGTGATAAACCTATTAATAACTACTAACAAAAAATGTCATTTTTCTTTAATTAAGGATATGGGCATACCTTTGTAATCGTAATTGCATTCGGAATAAACCATAATTTTAGAACAAAGAATCTCCTTCACCCTTTTAGTTTTAGACCAACATTCTCCTTTTAATGACAATTTAGTAACTCTAGCTATTATTTCTTCATCTAGTTGTAATTCTGTATCCCCAATTTTGGTGCATTCACCATCGAAAGTTCATGCAAAATCTTTAGTGACCTGCGTGTTATGACCATTAAACATGCACAAAAAAATTAACAAACAAACCCTCTCAAAAGTTGGAAAATAATCTTCTCGAGCTTCAATAAGCTCGACAACGAGTTCTACTCTGGAAATCATTCCCATTTTGACAGTTTAGCATGCTACAGTTTGGAAAAACCACATAAACGAAAACTAACAGACCCTCGCTTGAAAATGAATGAAAACAGAGTTTCAATTATTGAAACAAAACCTTATTTCAAGGAAGAAACACCATAGTTAATAACCCATGAATACGGAGATGTAGTTCAAAGCTATATGTGGACGCGGATAAGTGCACTTCAGGAAAGAAGTATTGTTTGTATGCAGGTTGAAAGGACCTTGATTTAATGTTCCATTAACTTGATTTTAATTTATGATTATGGGATCAATCCTAATGTACCACAACAATATATTAAACATCTATTTATAGATCTTGGATATCAAAGTTATGACAAGCCAAGTAGGATTTCATAGATTATGATCGATCATTGTTTAGAGCATTGGTTTTAAAATCGACAATAGATAAAAAATTGTAGCTTGTCAAATATTGTAGCTCTTTGATATATATATATATATATAAAAGAAGAAATCATAAGTAATATGTAAAAAAACATTTGAAAGCCAAAATTTTAATCAAAACCTTTATGTAATGAGTAACATACAAAACATAAAATTTCATTTTTCAAAAATGAAGAAAGAAGGATCCCAAATTTTATTTATAATACAAAATTTAGGAGGTTGTTTTATTCTACACCAAATGGTGACACGTTGTTGAAACCAACTATCTTTGTATATAAGAAAAAGAAAAATATATTAGATTGCAATAAATAAGAGAATTTACGAACTATAGATAAATTATATTTATGACTATTTTCTAAAAGATAAGAAAATAAAACAATACTATTACTCTTTAACTTTATCTCATTGGAGGGGATAAGGAACATTTATTAATCTTATGACTGGGAAATGAAGCTTTTGATTTGAATAATAAGTAAATCCTCTTCACTATGTCAGAATTGAAGAGTTTAACTCACTGTACCTGTTATTGCTTCGCTGCCAGCATGCATGTTCATTACCCCGACAAAGTTAAATTAATATCATATAAGCCTTTACCTGATGCCAACATGCATGTTCAGTACCTTGACAGGTTAGCATATATTTCCCACATCCTCATTTTTCTTATTTAAAATTTCAACTTTTGTCATTAATTTATGATTTATTGATTGCATTTTAGCAATGACGAGAATAGAGGAGGGGTGATATAGAGAGTTATTTATTTATTTATGAATCATGAAATGAGAACTAAAATGTTTGTCTTATGATGTGCTATTTCCCAATCAATTACTTTATTTTAAGGGACATAATATTACCCCAAAGAGACTTTGTTTTTAATTCTTTATAAAGATAAACTAGACATCAAATTTATACTTTGATTTTTTTTTATTTCAAACCATCTAAATTATCTTCTCTCTATATTAAAAATAATTTCAAAGACAATTGATTAATAGATGTATCCAATTGTTATATCATATCAACAACCAAAAAGATAATAAAAAACAAAATGAAAGAAAGAAAATGGAAAGATTCGAAAATATAAAAACAAAAATAATTACAGCTATTTTACAAGGATTGAAGTATCTTTTAGAAAAAAACATTTTTTGAGGATTTACCCATTTACAGGAAAAGACTTTTGTATGCCTTCAAGAGTTTGAAAAATAAAAGTAGATGGACCAATTTTATGAGGAACCTGAAAATGACCTAACCATAACTTTTGAAACTTCAAATGTTTACCTTTTCCTTCATGGGCTTTGTCCCATTTCAAAACTAGGTCACCAACTTCAAAATATTTGTTACCGGCAACTCTATTATCAAACCACTTTTTAATGATCATCTGATGGTTAGAAAAAGTATTCTTAGCTTTATCCCTCACTTCCTCTAGTTTGAAAATNGCTTTGTCCCATTTCAAAACTAGGTCACCAACTTCAAAATATTTGTTACCGGCAACTCTATTATCAAACCACTTTTTAATGATCATCTGATGGTTAGAAAAAGTATTCTTAGCTTTATCCCTCACTTCCTCTAGTTTGAAAATTTGATTTGTATGATATCAAAAACTAAAGCAAGGTTGTTCATCAATGGACTTTACTAAATCTAAGGATGGTATAGAAATATTTGGTGGAAGAATAACCTCTTTCCCATAAACTAAAAAGTATGGTGAAGTACCCAGTGATGCCTTATAAGTAATTTGATTTTCCCACAATACATAGAACAAAGACTTGTGCCAATTTTTATGGTTATCACTGATAGTTTTCTTAATAATATTTAAAATATTATTATTTGTTGATTCATCTAAGTCGTTCCCCCGAGGATAATAATTAGATGATTTTTTTTATTTTAATTCCCTTTTGAAGCGAAAAATATGTAAGCGATAGAGCAAAAAAATAAGATGCATTATCAAAAACTAATGTGCTAGGGAGACCGAATCTTGTAATAATAAAATGATTTAAAAATGATATTACTTGATAAGTTGTAACTGATTTCAAAGAAATGTCTTCCACCCACGTTGTAAAATAATCAGTGGTGGTAAGAATATACCTATGTTTCTTGGAGGAATTAGGAGAAATTTCACAAATAATATTGAGTCCCCATTGTTCAATCGGATGTTCAATAATGACTGGTTGCAGAGGTAACACTGATTTCTTTTCTTGTTCGACTGAAATTTGAAATATTTTACACTTTCAAACATATGCATGAGAATCTTTAAATAACATCAACCAATAATAACCTGCACGCAAAATTGTGTGTGCAGTTGTATCACCTCCAAAATGACCACCTGCAGGTCCGTCATGCAAGTCAAATAAACCTCCAAAATGACCACTTGCAGGTCCGCCATGCAAGTCAAATAAAACTTTATCAGCCTCTTGTTTTTCTAAACATCTAAATAACATTAAATCATACTTATTTTTTTAAAAGAACATTATTAATAAGTTTAAATTGTGTGGCTTTTATTCTTAAAGCATGTTTATTTTTGAAGTCTAAATGAGAAGGTGCAATTCTATGATTAAGATAATAAACTAAATCTAAATATTGTGAATCAGGAATATTCGGAGTAACACATATATGTTGTATATTTTCAGTGATTACCTTATCCTCATTTTCAGATGTAGTATCAATGGTTTCAAATAATAACTTGAATAAACCTTGAACTCCTCGAACTTAATTTTTGTTGGTTTTATCTCTAAATCATATTTTTTGTAATGTTGTTACCCAATTTGTTCTCTTATCCCCTAAGTCTTTTTGAATGAACAAACTTCTGACTAGAGGATGTGGAACTATTACCTTGGTATGAGATTTGATAAGGAAAGGTATGAAATGTTCAATGGATTTGAAAATTGCATAAGCTTGTTTTTCAACATCAATATAATTCTAATTCAATTCTCAAAGTAATGTTGAACTTTCGAAAGCAATAGGTACTTCTATGTTTTGATCATTTTTTTATAACATAGATGCATAAGATTTTTCAGAAGTAAAAGTATAAATAACAAATTACTTATCATAGTTAGGAGAGAGTCAAGAAGGTGCTTGAATGATCGCTTTATTTATACAATTGAAATCATCTTTTTTCAATTGTATTCCATTTTAATAATGTGTCTTTTCTTATCATACGTTGTAAGGGTAAGACTATTTCCTTTGAAATCGATAAAATGAGTTCAAAAAAAATTGATTTGTCCAAGGAAAGATTGCACATATTTTTTACTATGAGGCAAAGGGATTTCAGACATACTTTTAAATCTAGAAGGATCAATTGAAATTCCTTCTTTGGAAATTATAAATCCCAAAAGTTTACCTTCTTGAAGAGCTAAAAATGTTTTCTTTGGGATTTAAATAAATTTCATACTTTCAACATCATTCAAAAACTTTCTTAAGATGAGAAATATAATCTAAACAATTATTAGAATAAATTGTAATATAGTCTAGATAAACAACAACAAATTTATTGATTAAACTATGAAAAGCAATATCCATAGCTCACTGGAAAGGTAACTACGTTAATTAAACCAAAAGGCATATTTTGATAAGCATAAGTTCCCCATTTAATTCTGAAAGTAGTTTTGAGTCTATCATTAGGATGAACTAATACTTCGATTATATCCTGAAAATATGTCTAAAAATGATATCATTTCAAAACCCAAGATTGATTGAAGAATTTGCTCCATAGGAGGTAATGGAAAATTGTCTTTTTCAGAAGCTTTGTTTAAGTTTCTAAAATATACATATTCAAAATGTATTCTCGCTCTTTTCCTTACATGCACAAGATTTGATACCCACTTGGAATGTCTTACTCGAAAAATGATCTTTGATTTAAGCAATTTGTTAAGTTCATTTTTTATCTGAGTGTCAAGATTAGGATGAATTTTCCTTAACTTTTGTTGAACTGGTTTTTCCTCTGAAAGAATAGGAATGGTGTGTTGAATTATAGATGTATCAAAAATTTTCTCAAAATAATACATGGCCATGCAAAAACATCCTTGTATTGTTTAAGAATCTTTATGAAAGTTTTTCTTTCAAAAGGAGAACAATATAATCCAAGATTGACATTTGAGGAATTTGATTTGTTCCTAGATTAATAAGTTCTATACTCATAGTAGAACTATGTGTTTTAAAATTTGTGGGTTTCTTAAATCTATCTTTAAGATCATAAAGACTTTCTCTAACTTTTAAAAACATATTTAGGAATTGCTAGAACACTTAAATTTTGAACTTTTCTTGTTTTTGCCTCTTAGAAATAAAATTTCACCAAAAACTTAGGAAATTGCCTTTTAATTAAATAAACCTTTGTTCATTATATATTAATAGGGCACTTACAATATCAAAGATACCTGGTGGAGTTTCAATTAACTTGATCAACGATTCTGTGGTCTTTGAAATGTGTGCCCATTTTTTTTAAAAGAAAACCCTTTAACGATCACTTCAGAGCTTCACGCTTTGGGGGTTTTGACAACAAAGATCGATATCAAAAGTAAAGGTTGTCAAAGATAATAAAAACATTTAATAACTTTTATTAATCATAATTAAATATTAATTAATCACTATGCAATTTTGGTCTTCAGGAAATTTCTCTTGTGTTGTATCCAAAACTCCCGAACATAGAACCCTCAAAGTACGAACCACAGTTTTAAGCAAATGAATTCCCAGATCTTCAGAGATTCGGAGTTCTGAAACCTAAATTATATATAACAATTCGAAACATTTACTCTGGGAATTCAAACTTCGGGGGATTTCTATCATCCTTCATCTAAAACCCCCGAATACCGAACTTCCGAAGTACTTAAGGCTAATAAAATGTTTAGAGCATGATTAATTAAAACATGAGAGCGATTAATTAGAGATTAATTTCTCCAAGAATTCGACCATCAAGAAATTTCTTCCCTGTCACATTAAAAATCTCCGAATGTCGAACCACCCAAGTATTAATGACATTTATGATTAATAAAGTAAAAGATTTAAATAAAGATTGTGAATTTTTAGGTAATAAATTCCATTAATTTTAATAAATTTCCGTCAAGAACAATAAGATCGATAGACTTTATGAATAAAACATTTCTAATCCCAAGTCATTTTACCATTTTCAATTATAATTTTTCATTGAGTAAAGAGCTTACAAATTTTTCTTGTTACAGGAAGGTTAATTTCATTTCCCTAAGGATTATGGCACCATGCAAAGAAGTGAAGAAGCAAGATGCATAAGTTGATGATTCCAATCCAAACATAAACGATCTATCAAACACCACTCCGCGAATTAAGGATACCATCAAGTCTTGGAAGAAGTTATAAGATATCTTAAAACATGAGATTCTTATCTATCCAGATGATTCTACTGAGGAAGATGACGAGTCCTTCTCATCCAAGCTCATATTGGTAGCACAATCGGAACTGCATAGGATTATTGCATGACCTAAGCTTATACCCTATAATGATATGATAAGTCGGGCTTTGGAGCAATTGACATTCAAACCAAAAGCATTATCAGTTATCAAAAGACCTATGTTGGCTCTTTTCGACCAAAGAACCTACAAGTAATGTATAAAATATCTTTCTACACCTATAAATATACTTACAATGCAACATTTCTTATGGATTTTGAGAGAAAAGAATGCATTCAATACGACATAAATGGTCATGATATAATCAATATCTAGTGGGGAAATCCGGATAAGTTCAAAACCAACGCTCATGGTATGTATTCTAATAAACGCCTATATGCTCATATATTATATATAAGCATTCTGCTATGTCGTTTATTTGGGAAAAAGAACCCTACACATTTCTCAGTTGATTGGGTGGCTATAATGAATGAAGTATCTGAGGGATATACTTTCAACTAGGCTAAAATGTTGTCAATAACCTGGCTAAGGATATTGTTGAGTATCAACCATTGAAATCAAAAGGGAAAGCTTCTCCATTTTACATGTTCACATATATCATGGATTCTATTTGCTCATACCACATTTCCTTCTTTATGAATCAAGTTGACTCAATTAGTTCTGAGCCTATACATTTCTATGATTCTAAATTATGGGAATAAAACACAAAATATTTTATTTTATGATATGTCATAATGTGGTGGTACCTATTCATATAGATATCTATGGCTACCCATCGCCCAGGATTTCAGATAATATTATGGGAAACTTAGGCACATTTTCATAATGGTATATTGAGGAGAACTTATCTTACATTAGAGTGTTTTGGTTGTTTGTTCCTCCTCATGCCCTTCAACAGTTTTTACCCGATAGTTTGGTGTGCTCTATAGCAGCATACCAAACAGTATTAGGAGGAATCACTAAGGAATTGAAAGTGGCTTAGAAAAGGTATGGCCAACTTTTCCCATTCAGTTGGTATAAGTTATTGTTAGATTTTGGTCATACCAAAATCGGTTGTACTGGAAGATGTCAAATTAGTTGACATTGAATTCAAAAGACATGATCACATAAGGTGGTAGAGAATCACTTGGCTCAATTCAACATGAAAAAAATACATCCACGAAGAGTCTCCTTATGATGATTTTTTCATGGGAGCTAGATCCTATGAATAATTTCAAAATTTCGACCGCTTCTGACCAACGAACTGGGTTTCACTTTAAAAGAATAGAAAAAAAAAACTTGCCTAGGATATTATAAGGAGAGTCAAGGCCCATCCCATCTTCACATGAAGATAAAACCACATAATTCAGCCAAGTTTCTCCATCGAGAACAAAGTTGAAGAAGCATTGAAGAGTTCGGATGGATTATTTAAAGAGATAAAAATATCATTGCTAGGTATACATGATCAACAAATATTATCCCACTTTGAAGCTTTCATAAAGCAGGGTCATGTTTTTTCCCCTTCAACAACAATTACTTCTGATGCCATCTTAAGCACAACAAGTCCAGAAATATCCACACCAATTATCTCTTATATTCCTTCTATAACCCTTTAGCTTAATTAATTTGAACCCTGTCTAAGTCGTTCACATAGATGATTTGTAACATACCCGCCCACCCTTAGGCCGGGATAAAATAAAATAAATGTGTAATTAAATCTACATCAACATATAATACCACTCTTCACGCCCTCATTTTACTCTTTTCCCCAATAGGACCTCCCTTCAAATTTTGTTGATGGAGTCGAGATGAAAAAATGCGAGGCACATTCTATATTTTCTCGTTAATTTAGGTAGATATTGACTAATATACACCATGCATTGATATACCATATATCCCTCTAACCAAGAACCTCCAGATATTCTCTTTGTCTAACAAAAGCCTTCAAAGACTTCCAACCTCTCCACCATCCACATCGACCTCATGTGTAATGGGTCCACAAATTTCAATATCCTCAAATTGGTGTATGAGGTGTTATTGTGCATTGAAAAATGTTGTGGGTAGGATATTTTTGCATTTGACACATTAGTTGGGAATTTCTTTTCTTCCAATACCTTATATCTTCTTTATGGATTTCTTTTGATGATAGCAACCAACAAACGTCGCATGCAATAAAATAATATCAAGGCATACATAAATTTGCGGATAAAACATAATATGTCAATAAGTTCCTCTCCAAATCACATAAGAAGTACATTTTCCTTATAAAACAATACTCACTCATGTATTTTCCAAGTACATAAATAATTTACCCAAAGGGGTTGGATCCAATGGGTGAAAGCGAGGAGTTTTTCAACCATGGCAAGGTTCAATTATTGTGAGGGATTTACCTAGAGCCAAGGGGACACCTTGAGGTAGTGATATAACGTGTGGTTGCACTTAGAGATACCATATTAAATGGTGTCGTGTGGATGATGTGCACACATAAGTGGAGAAAATCCCACCTCCATGTCCTTCAAATTTTGAGGATAGCCATGGCAGAATTCACAACATAACAACCGAAAACCTGGACCATGATACCAACAACTCAGCAAAGATATGGGGCATGATCAAAGGAGTCCAACTAGCCCTAGACCACAACCTCACCTACCTCTAATACTAAGGAGATTCAAAGGTCATAATTGAGCTAGCCTCCAAAATCATCAATGGAAAGAACCCGGAAAAGATTACCCCAAGTTGGCGCCTGTTGGGCCCTCTACACAACTTTCAATCATTACTTAGATCCTGTCTAACTATCATCACCTCTCATGTGAGGAGGGACACAAACATAGTGGCAGATAGAATAGCTAATGCAGGGGTGGATCTCACACAACAAATAACCCTCACGAACTGTGGAAGGCCCCAGAGCTCGACAATATGGACTCACTGCCAAGATCTAGCCCGAAGGGACTATCCACACCCAGATGGGGTGACACTTGGAAAGAGAAGGGGGACAAGTGGTAGGGACAGATGGCGAGGGGAGTTAATGCCCCAAGCTTCCACCGTCGGAGTATTAACTCCCCATGGCACACACCACGAGGGAAGTTAACTCAGTGCACCTAGAGGAGCTCCCGAACGAGCAATCCAGCTAGGCCACCAGTACTAGGCACCCCAACCAGCCCCACAAGCTTCAATGGCTATGGAGGGGTATCAATGGTCCTGGGTATAAAAATGACCAAGGCAATACATTTTTCTTGTTCGCTGTATACCACTTCTGCAGACAAGGATACTTGGCCCTCTCTGGCTTCATCGCCGTGACTATGTGTGCTCTAAGCTTCCCCTGACCACCACCGCCCCCCACTACCCTTGCATCTCCCCCAACCCTTGGTTCTTCCCACCATTCCTCAAGAGAAATGCAAGCCCATGCAAGGCACTAGGAAAAAGAATGCCATAACCTGAGACAACCGACTCACAACCTCTCAATGAGCAATGCTTGCCCATTTTAGCCTCTATAGGACACACCGTAAGCACTCAGACCACCCTGAGCACTCCAAAAATGGATATTATTCCACCCTTGCTCTCGACTCAGACTTAGAATTCCTTGTGCATATAAAAAACGGAGACCCCATCCCCCACAGTGCAATCTCCACCAAGGTTCTCAAATATTTTCCGCAAGTTTGGGCAACTTCAAATAAAGAGGCACCTCGGTGCCTCAACATGGTCAAAGAGGACGCACCACCTCCAGTTCAACATCCTGGCCTGCATTTGGTTGACACAAGGCCAATGCTAGCTTCAAGAACCGTGCCCCGAATCTCAGAACAAGATAGGGCTGTTCCTCCAGGCATGCCTCCTAGCCTTTTTTCCACCACACTTCATCATGCATGAGGGATGCACAGGCGGAGGAAATCCTCTAAGATGGAAACTCATTGCATGTGAGAGAACCCAATTACAGCGGAAGACACAAGCATAGATGGTGGAGAGGAGGGCTCACACTACACCTATCATCTAGCAGCGGAGCACTTGGAGATTCTCTTTGGCATCCAACAATGAGGGACGAACATGTGCATGGAAAAAGGACAATCAACCAGTGACTAGATCTGTTGTTTGAGTCACTATCGTATCCAATGCAAGCATGTTGTCCCACTTGCAAGTAGAAGTTCATCCCAGTCTACACCTCTCATGGACATCCAAGTTCCCCAATGGCTTGATGCGGCCCACCGACTCTAGTTTTGTCAATTGGCAATTTTTAGCATGAATAGTGATTATATTTTCACTCTTTTTTAAAGTTGTGTAACTATCTTAGTAATGGCGGCTCTAAATGAATCCATCCATAGGATAGCTATTGAGTTCAATTTTTATGTTGAAACTTTCAGCTTTTTGCACAATTTTGTAAACTATATTTCAACCATAATAGACATATCATCGCTTGGAGCCACCTATTCTAGTTTCCCTTATGTGGCTGCCAAATGAAACACAATTGTACACTCATGATAGAATATAAGGTTCTTCTTTTATTTACAAAAAAAGTACATAAATAATTTGTTTTATGTTGTTGTCAAAGTCGTTCGAGAGATAAAAGCGTAACATATTGTAACAAAAACAAATAATTATTATTTATTTCAAAAAATGCATACCAATAAGGAAATATATTATAAACTACTAATTACCTTAATGAATGTATGCCAGCCATGTTTTTTAACCCCACCAAAATCACCTTTTTCGTTTAAGATATTTTGTATGTTCGATGGAAACCCCGTCGTAAACCTAATTTTTGAATGACCTCTTTACAATATTGTTTTGTTGCTTTGTCAATAACCAAGGAAGACTAGTATTATGTTCATGACCATCGACATTAGAATTAATAATAACACTTTGTACGCAAGCATTATCTTCCTTGATGTCACAACAAATCTTTCCAATTCTCTCTTCATATCCTTCCATCTAATATTCGCCATAACAATTATGTTATGTTCTTCCGGATATTCATTGTATCAAACAAACGAACTATTTATAGGTGCTCGTACTATGGCAATCTACACTGAATTGTATGGGGTATTTTTTTCATTCCTTGTGGAAGCCCATTGGTGCCTTATTGACATTCATGAAACATCAAAATCGGAAATTAACACTAATTAATCAAACAAATGAAATTAACCAAAAATTTATATAATATGTCATACATAAATAATTTGTACCTTGATGATTTAATATATTGCAACTTCCATTGGTGAGGTGTCATTCTTCATGGTTTTTTTCCATTCTCTTTCTTTACCATTGAATTTTTCTTGTCTGTAGTTCGATAACTATATTTCTTAGGTAGAAAGTGTTTATACTCATCAAACAACTCCTTTACTAAAATCCTCGAATCCATCGAGATTTTATCCTGACCACGAACTGTCATGCAATTATCCTTGAAGACCCACAAGATATATGAATTAAGGAAGGCCAAATTAGAGTCACAATTTAAAATAATGCATGATATTTTCAATAAATATATATAATATTAAATCACAAAGAAAGTAACAATATACCACAAAAATGTGTTAACCCGCAAGCATCATGAATTGTCCATGATAGTTTCTCCATGGAATTGAAATCTTTTTTCCTATTGGTCTAGAGATGTCATACATAGTGACTTCAACCCATAACTTCAACAACTCATCGATAAGAGGCTCAATATATACTGTATATTTAACGTGGTACTTACCAAATTTGTTCAACATACCGTATGATTAATTATACTTATCTAGATACCTGCTATATATAAAAGAAACACTACCATGCACGAAACAAAAGAAATGAAATATTTTTTCATACTCTAAAGAAAATAAAAGATAATTAAATAATTGGAATCATTGCCAACATTGTTTTCTCTCTCTTGATCGACATCCAAGGAGGAAGGTTATTGTTTATAACAAAATTAGTCACACTGAGTACGTAGAACGAAGCTCCCCAAATGGATTGACACCATCAGCTGCCAACGAAAGACTAACATTACGAGATTCTTCTTTAAAAATTGGCTCAATTTCTTCTCTCTCGATGTACTTCAATGCAGAACAATCTCCAGGAATTCGAAGAACATCGTCTCAAATTATGTTCTTTGCATGGAAATCCATAAACTAAAGTATACTTTGGCACTTGAAAAACCGCTGGAAACGTGGAATTATCGGAATATAACGAATAACTTTACGAGGCACCTTCTTTGATGATTTATCGGTTCGATATCTACTTATTTGACATTGTGGGCATTCATTTTCTAATGCATATTTTCCATAGTATATGATATGATCATTAGACATGCATCAATACCTTGATAGTCCATTCCAATTTCTTTCATAATCACGAATATTTCTCGATATGCATGGCAAAATATTTGACGTTGGTAATAGAAATTCACCTAACAATATACAAAATTCAAAACAATAAGTCAATGTAAACAATATTAATCATCAATATCGCATTCATACTAATTTACAAATTAGAAAAACAATAACAATATAGGGAAAAATTGAACCTTTTAAGTATTTTGAACATGTATAAATAATTAACAAATTAAATACCTTAGTATCTCAGAGGTATGTGTTTGATAAAACCATTCAAACTCGAAGTTCACCAACAACAATATAGAAGATAAAAGATTTGTTGTTGAGCCTTCATAAAGAGGTTGACATGACTGCTCGAGTAGAGGATCAACATCATGGACTATCATCCTCAAGGCCCTCATCCATTGGATCAAATGTGTCTTGGATCAATATAAGTATCTCATCTTCCCCGATTTTGAATCGTTAACATTATATCCATCCATATCATCATTAATAACTTTGATCAACAACTTCAAGTTATTCTTATCTCTAAGTTCAATACCCCCAAAGGAGTATTTTGCCGGTAATTTGGAAAATAACTCTAGGAGAGACATTTTAGTACCTATATTTAAAAACAACGAAAAGTTAGTGTGTATAGAAAATATAAAAATAATGATAAGAAATATTACTAAAATTCACATGACATGATGATTATTACAGGGAATGCATTAAATATTGAATCCTATTACCAAAGGTCGATATTCATAACCCCCTTTGGAATGCCCCTTCTCACTACAATGTCTTTTCTGCTATTGTTATTAAGTATTTTTGTAAGCCTCTGCAATCATAAAAAGGGCAATACCATTTTCCATCTCCCCTCTCCTCTAATGTTTCTCTTAACTGAACAAGCTTCCTATCATTGCTCATAGGTGACAAATCCTTGTCTCGACAAGTAATTGTCTTACCTACTCCATACCAAACAATAAGTTGTCCAATTTTTATATTTTAGCTACTTCTTCATGATATTTTAGCTACTCTTTTCGATCATGATATGTTTATTTACAAAGTGACCTACAATCCTCACAATTATTTCTTCGACTAAGACATTTTGACATGTTTTATTTATTTATTATTCATTAACTATTAAGATCGATATTCTTCAATTTGTACTTTAGATTAGTGTGTATCGAATCACCATGGAAAATAATCGCACACATTTAACGAAAGTGGTCAAACTTTCTCAAACTTGAATCACTCACACCATACACCACAGCCTCTAAGTTGTTTTGTAGAGAAAATGTCAATCTTTGAAATTCACCACTAAAGAAAGAATGCCAACCACTTGTCATATACACAATTGCTGGGTTGGTTTAAATTATGACGGTTGATTTGCAACTACATACAATGGTCACAATTTTATGCTACTTAAAGTGGTCATGGTTTTATTTTCTATGACACTTTGGCATGTTCTCATTTTTCATTATCACACTAGTAGATTTCATCATGTTATCGTAGATTTCATCATGAAATTTTTATATTTTAGCTAATCTTATTAATAGTGTGCAAACAAGTTACATCAACTACAACTAGAGTTAATCACTACATCTAGAATTGTGTGTGATTATAAAAAATTGAGAGAAACAACATCACATAAGAATACAAAGTTATATGACTAACCTAACCTAATACTATACTAAAAAAATATGACATTAATATATATAGGCACAACATCATAGAAACACAAAAGCTAGAGAGCTAACAAGGTCTCTAAGGGATAGAATTAGACTTAAGAGGATTTTTTTCCACTTTCTATTTCAAACATTAGTCCAACCTGTAAAGTTGTTATGAGTTGGTGGTTTTGTAATAATGATTAAATTTACATAAGGAATTTTAGGCTCAAATTAATCTAGATTGATAATGACATCCTCTTTTAATGTTTGAATTGACTTATTGATGGAGTGATTTTCCCTCTTGTTAAAATACTTCTTCAGAAAATATATTTTTCGACATTTCACATGAATTTCCATAGAATATACTAACTATATCCAAAAACCAATGAAATGAAATATGGTACTACACATATAATGTAGTAGTGAGGGGATCTAGATCCTATGAAGAAGTTCAAAACAAATTTCTGCATCACTTTGAACAACAAACAGGTTGGTTTCCTCATCTTTAAAAATCACAAACAAAACAACTTTCCTAATATTTTACGAGAGTCAAGGCCCATTCCATCTTCACAAGAAGCTAAACCCACATAATCTCAGCCAAGTTTCTCCACTGAGAACAAAGATGAAGAAGTATTGAAGATTTCATATGGATTATTTAAAGAGATAAAAATGTTACTGCTAGGTCTACATGATCAACATATATTAGCCCACTTTGAAGCTTTCATGAAGTAAGGTCATGTTTTTTCCCCTTCAACACCAGTTACTTATGTTTCCATTTTAAGTAACAACAGGTCGAGAAAGTCTCCACAACAATTATCTCTCATATTCCCTCATTAACCCCTTTAGCGACCAATTTTGGAACTCCTAGTTTAGAAGTCGTTCACGTAGATGATATTACTCCTATCTTTCCAGAAGAAATGCCTCCCTCAAGTTTAGTTTTCAACAAGAAAAGGAAATCTATTGTAAAGAAATAATTTCAGCAAAAAGATGGAGTAGTTACTAAAAGGCAGAAAATAGTGTATGATGGAAAAGGCCAAAATGATCTTGAGTTTCCCAAGGAGGTTGTTGATTCACTAGGGGCCTTCACCATTGCCAACCAATGGTCAGTGGATAATCTGACTAAGCTGCTGCAACAAAAATCTCTCTTGGTAGAACAAATGCATAATGAAATGCAAAACACACAAGAGGTTGTCAGGAGAAGAATGAATCAAGACATTGAGAAAATCGGTTTAAATTATTAGCAACAGATGAAGTAGTTTCAGGAGAAACTTGAGTTGATTTACTAGAGTTCACAACTAGAAGAGCCTTGATTAATCAGTGGGACAATTTGATAGAACATCTGCAGGCTAAATTAGGCCTAGTAGAGAACACAACAATAGACATCATTTCTTTCTAAGCACAAGCATATGAAATCAATGAGAAGTTGGAAGCTATCCAACAGGATCTATATAAAAAGGTGGATACTATTAAAAAATACTATCAGGCCATAAATAATTCTCTGAAAAGTATTTATATGAAAGAAAAAGGATGTCAGTGTGGCTAGATCCAAGTTTCAGGAATTTATTATATGGAGGCAGAAAGCCAATATCCTTGGTCTCTCCCCCTTCTCACAATATGAACAAGTGAAGGGTGAAATGGCCTTGAAAGTTTGGGAAACAAATCTAGAATAAAGTAAGAAGCTTTCCAGAGAGGAAAATGAGACATGTCTGAACACCCTATCTTTTGTAGAGACAAAATTGGTTGAGTTTGAAGGAAATGATATCTCAGAGGCACTGGGTCAAATTGAAATAGAAATGAATAAGGAAAACTCTAGGAAAAATAAGGAGAATAATTAATTTTTTATCCAACAGATGAATCAGATCATTTTTCTCAATATTAATGAGTGGTTGGTGAAACCTAATTTACAACATCAAATTACATCCCACGCAGTAAAGAAGATCCAGGAGAAGTTACCACTAGTACAAAAGAAGGTGTTTGCCTTTGAATTGAGCGAGAACATTGAACCTTCAAGATTTGTGGTAGACTTGATGGACATGTGTACCCAGTTCAATGAACAGAGGAAAACAAATACGTTTGGGAGAAAATGAAAGATCATATGAAACGCCATCATATCAAACCATAACTCAGCAATATCCGCGTTCTATTTTTCCATTGGGATTGTATTCTAAATTTAGAACAGATATTGTGGAAAGTCCAAGTACTTTTAGTTGAGACAATTTTTGTATAAATAGATAGATTTTAGATCTATTCATGGTTGTTTCTATCCTAATGTAAAAGAGAGAACATTTTGAATATTAATGCAAGTGCAGAAAGAGATTCTAAGTTTCGTTTATTTTGAGTTATGTGTTTTCCATGTGTTTCCATCTCTTATTAGATTCCTTCTGTAGTTATTGAAGAGTGAATGATTACAATTTAGTAAAACATCTACTGTGATCATAATACATCAGAAGTCCATTCAGTTACAATTTTTCCTCTGTTATTACTGTGAGTAAAAACAAGACCTGTGATCTATGTGAATTGCTACATTTTTAATCTCTTTTCGAGGGTACATCTTCTATTTTTCTTCTACTGTAAATAAGGTGAGACTTATGTGTAATTGATACCTTGCTTTGTTTTAACAGTTTTTTCAATCAATTCTACATCATTTGAAATTAAAATTATGACTCAGATAATGAGATACAACCTATGTAGTGTCTTATCATAAATTTCACTTAAAGTTATTTCTCAAGAAACTGAAGGTATTAGAAAGAACTTATAAAAGAATTTCATTTAAATATTTGATGCCCAACGTTATTCTTCAAGCCTGGAATCAATCTCAGGAACAACGGGAACAATATTTTCAGATTTAATTTTTTCCTCCAGAGAAGATTTGTTCAACCCAAGATCATGTGATTCTTCGTCAATGATATTTCTTTCATATGTTCCTTCTGAAGAGATAAAATTAATTAGATCAACATCGTCATTAAAGACTCGCCAATTTGTTATGTTATTGGGAACAAAAGGTTGAAAAATTAAATCAACAAAGAATCTATCTGGAGAAAAATATTCATGGGGAATAATTCTAGAAGCTATGTTTTCCAATAGATCTGCACTAGCATTTTACATTCTAGATATAGAAACAATATTAAATGCATAAAATTTTCTACTGAGATCTTGAGACAATTGTTGATAATGTTTCAAATCACTAGAAATACAATGAATTTGATTTTTTACCTCTTTAACAATGATTTCTAAATCACCAAAGACCAAGATGTCTTGCACATTCATGTTGATTTCCTTCTTTAGACCTTGGATTAATGCCTCATACTCTGCGGTATTATTAGTACACTGGAATTCCAATATGCATGTTAACATAGTTTTTACGCCATCATGACTGATTAAAATGCAACCTGCACCTATACCATCATTAGATTTAGATCCATCAAAATAAAGTTTCCAAAATGGATAATTTACAAAATTTTCTACAAAATTAATACAACGAGAAAAATCTATCTGAGAGAAATTTTCATTTTCTAAACTTTGATCCGTAGGTTTGAAAGGTGAAACATGCGCATTAAAATTTCCAAAATAAGAATCAATAAAATAATTTGCAATAATGTTATTAGCAAAAGCTACAGGTTCATTTTCTCCATCTAAATATGTCACATTGTGTTTCATATGTTTTTCTTTGTTGACACAGATCTGATTTGGTTTCACATTATATGGAAGAGAAATATGAGACCAATCGGTTGAGAAATATCCATAAAAATTTTCAGACCAATCTCAACTTAAAACTAATCCATAAGCATTTGGAATATCAACAACAATAATATCTATTTTTTGAAAAACTTTAGAATTAGACAATAATATGATTAATACATCCTTCAATTCTCCCAAAAATTTTACCATTGTTCTATCTAATTGAAAAATTTTAATAGTTGATTTATGTGGTTTTGCATTAATTTGAAGACAAACAAAATAAGGCATTATATTCGAAGATGCACATGAATAAACCAAACAATTATGGACATTTTTATTAAAAATTTCGAAAGTGAGAAGAAATGGACGAGTATGAGACCTTGATCTATAACCTATAAGAATTGAACTAATATCTACTTCAGAAGATAAATTTTGAACTGTTGAAACTTTTTCTTTATTTGCTATTGTAGTAGATGATGAACTTGTTTTCTCAAAAATTCCTAAAGCCCTTAATAAACTATTCTTTTGAGATTTTAATTTACTTAATTCATAAAGGGAAATGTTTGCTCTAGTATTTTCCATGTCGTCTATAATATCATAATCAAAATTTTCAGGAACAACCAGAATTTTTGATACCAAATTGTTTTCTATAGGTTGTGTATTTGTTAGTGTATCGGTTTCAGAATTTGAAGATGTACTTTTACTTCGTGTCTGAGCAGCGACAAATTCTTTTGTATCATCTTCATAAAAAATTCCATTAATATCCCAAAACACATTAGTATCTTTAACTTCTTCATTGTCCTCTCCTTCTTCTTCATCAACATTAACTCCTTCTGAAGTTTGGCTACCATGTGGAATCTGTGGATGCCTTTTGAAAAATCCCCTGAAAGGTTTATTCGAAACTTCATCTAATTTTCCTTTAACATCAACTATCTCATTTGCTAATGTTTTCATGACTTTCTGAAAAATTTTCATATCAAAAACATCTTTGTATTTTCTTTCATCTTTGATAATTGTTTTCTTGGTTGTTATAGAAGATCTTGAATCTTCACTTAGAGATTTACTTGCAATACTATATATTTCTTTTTCTACATCTAAAGCTTCCTTCATTGCTTTTAGTCAAAGTATTTTTACTTTCTCTTTTAACAAACATATCAATGGAAACTGGTAAAGAAGAAGAATAAAAGTCAATCTGAATGTCTAAGCCAGGCTTGGATGTTTCAGGCATTTTATTGAGAAGTTTAAGGAATCTTTGATTGAAATATTTGATTCTTTCTTTGGGACCCATTCTAATTTTGGATAATTCCACTAATAAAATAGATGTATATTTATCGTCCCCAAATTTCTTAATGAATAAATCCTCGAAAGTATTCCAATTAGTAATATAATTAGCTTGTAGAGAAAAATACCAAGTAGAAGCTTCTCCTTCAAAAGTGTATGAAAAATTTCTACATACAACATCTTCATGCTCAACGCTTCTTAGGTTAACAACTAACATAAATTTGTTGATATGATTATCAGGAGTTTCTCTTGATTCGGGATTAAATTTTGGTAACCACTTATCTGGATTTTTAGGTAAATCACGTTGATTTCTAGGAACATTGATTGCTCCCAGAGTTCTCCAAGGCATTCTTAGTACTCCAGCCATAGTATTTGGTTCATGAGGACGTGATGGAGGAGGATATGGAATATGAGACGTATGTAGAGGAGGATTATTACCAACATTTTTAATTGTGGTTTTTCTGATCTAGAAATGAACTTGAAAATGAATAGGTTCAATACCTAACCTATGTCTCTATGCTCTTGTAAGAACACCTAATTATTGAATGAAAAAATATATATAATTGGAAGATCCTTGGGAAGTTTCTCCTTGATTTCTAATCTCTTCTATTTGTTGCTTTATTTGTCGAAAATCTGGAGAACTAAGAAAACTGGAAGAAATATCACTTACAATTCTACGAATTAGGGATTTTGATTGTGTAGTAACACAATATATTGTGGGAAAAATTGATCTAGTTGAATGGTCTTTGTTTTTGTTGATTGTTTTGGCCATTCATTATCAGAGCACCCTCTTTCTAGTACCAAAATGTTGATAGTCAAATATGACCATGTTCAACATGAAGGAATTCACCCTGTCAGAATCCCAATTAGGTCCTTATCCGTTGCAAATGGCGATTCTAACTGGTTTAGGTCTAGTTACCTAAAACTATCTAATCTATTAAATTCAAAATATATACACGTTATAATCAATTGAAGAGTTTTTTTTATCTTTCATTGAATGCCAATTTAACATATAAATATGTTAGGAACCAAATATCAAAATAACATAAAAAAAAACCTCAGAGTAAGTACTCGACACCTTGAAAAAGAGAAAAATTCAGATAATTAGCTCTTCGAGGGGGAAACCTCCTTATACACCACATAATTTTCCAAATACAACATGATTCCAAATGAAAAGGTATCCTTGATATATATAGGATACTAGGAGGTACAATTACAACTAATGGACCCAAGCCGACATAAATAAAATAACATTACTAATGTAATATGCCCCAATTAAGGGGTAATGTGCCACTATTTAGGTCTTAACATGCCCCTCCCCTTCAGAAAAGTGTTCTCTACAATGCTTGAGTAATTTTGGATGCGTTTGTACAAAAGATTCATCTTCCCAAGTGGAATCTTCAGCAGGTAGTTTCCTCCACTTAATGAGATACTCTGAAATGGATCTATTCCTCAGCAGTCCAATTCTTGTGTTAGTGATAGCATCAAGCTCCAATATGATTTTTCCTTCCTCGCCAAGTTCTGGAAATATAGTTTGAACTGGGATCTTGTCACCTATAGCCTTATTTAACCATGAAACATGGAAAACTGGGTGTACTCGCGAAGATGCAGGCAACTCCAATGTGTATGCCATAGTACCAATCTTTTGCAACACCTTATAAGGGACATAGTACTTTGGTGATAATTTATTATCCTTCTTAGCTTGCTTGAGGGACATCTATTTGTATGGTTGTACTCTTAAAAATACCCAATCGCCTACTTCAAAACTTCTTTAACTACGATGTTGATCTGCTTGTTGTTTCATGTGATTATGTGTCATGGTTAGGTTGTCCTTTAAGAGTTGGAGAACTTGTTGTTGATTCTTGATGTGATATTCCACTGCTTGAACCTTAGATTTTTGTTTTAGAGAAGAAGTGATGGAAGGTGGGTGGTATCCATAGAGTGCCATAAATGGTGTCATTTTTGTTGCAGTATGAAAGGAAGTGTTGTACCACCATTCTGCCAAGGCTAACCATTTGAACCATTGTGTTTGTTTATCAGAGACAAAACAACGAAGGTATCCTTCCAGACATTTGTTCACTATCTCGGTTTATCCATCAAATTGAGGATGATAGGATGAACTATGACCCAATTGAGTAACCAAACAAGAAAATAATTATGTCCAAAAATGTCTAGTGAAGATGGGATCTTTGTCACTTACAATAATCTTTTGGATTTCATGTAACTTTTGAATTGTCTCCATGAATGCGGTGGAAACAATACTGGATTTAAAAGGATGAGAGAGTGCACAAAAGTGTGTGTACTTGGTCAGTCTATCAACAATCACCATCATGACACTCTTTCCTTCAGACTTCGGTAACCCTATGATGAAATACATGGAAACCTCCTCCCAACTTTGACTTGGGATGGCTAATGGTTGTAAAATACCTGGGGTATTAATTGTTTCCACATTATTTTGTTGGAAAACCAAACATTTAGCCACAAACCTTTGAACATCAGTTTTAAGGCCATCCCAGAAAAATTCCTTCTTGACCCTATGGCAGGTTTTCAAAAATCTTGAGTGCCCTCCTACCAGAGAGGTTTGCAATTCCAATAGTACCTTTTGTTTGAGTTGGGAGTTCTTACCTAAATATAAGCGATATTTGTACCATAGTGAATCTTTTTTCCATGTAAATGTGTATGATGCACTGGAATCCTATTGCAACCTTTGAATGAGAGTCCACAATTTTTTTCCATTCTTCCATTCGTCCCTCTCTTCTATTATCCAATCGGGTTGGATGATCGAGATAGCACATAGAAAGGCCTCAACATATTCACCCTTTATTGAGAGTGCATCTACCACAACATTTTTCTTCCCTTTTTTTATAGATGATTTCAAAATCATAACCCACCATCTTGGTCACCCATTTTTGTTGTTCTTCTGAAGATAGTCTTTGTTCTAAGAAGTATTTATGACTATCATGATATGTTTTGATCTTGAAGGGCCTACTTATTAGGTAAGGGCACCATTTCTTCAATGCATGTAGTATTGCCATCATTTCCTTCTCATAAATGGGTTTGTGTAAGTCCTTTCCCTTAAGCGGTTGAATTTCAAAAGAAAGGGGCCTTTCTTCTTGCATTAGAACAACACCAATGCCATTTCTCGAGGCATCACATTCAACAATAAAGGTTTTTGTGAAGTCTGGTGTGGTCAAGACAAGAGCTTTTCACATTGCCTCTTTAAGTTTTTCAAAATATTGAGTTGCCTCTGGAGTCCATGAAAATGCATCCTTCTTAGTTAATTTCATTAAAGGTGCTACTATTATTCCATAGTTCCTAACAAACTTGCGGTAATAACCTAGCAAACCCAAAAATTCTTTAAGATTCTTCAATGTTTTGAGAATCGTCTAGTCCATCATGGCCTTAATATTGCTAGGGTCTACCTTGACACCTTCATGAGATACAATATGACCCAAATACTCTACCTCTTTCAACCCAAAGAAACATTCGGATGGTTTGGAATATAGTTTTTGCTCTTTTAGTAGTTGTAGCACCTTGTCAACATGTCACACATGATCCTCCCAAGACTTTCTATAGATTAGCATATCATCAAAAAATACTAACACAAATTTTCGAAGGAAGGGCTTGGAAATGGAATTCATCAACCCTTGGAATGTGGAAGGTTCATTTGTAAGGCCAAAAGGCATGAACAAAAATTCATAATGGCCTTCATGAGTTCGAAATGTTATTTTTGAGATATCTGCTTCCTTAATTCTAATTTGATGATACCCTGAACGAAGATCCGACTTTGTGAAATAGATTTCTCCATGTAGTTCATATAACAATTCATTAATGACGAGAATGGGAAACTTATCTTTAATAGTGATCTTTTTGAGCTCTCTATAATCTAGACACATACGCCATGAGCCCTCTTTCTTGAGAACCATTACCAATGGTGCATAGTAAGAAATTTGGTTAGGCATAATAATGCCAACCTCTAACATTTCTTAAACCATATGGTCAATTTCAATCTTCTAGGCATAAGGGTATCTGTAAGGCTGATGTTAGGAGGAACACTCCCAGGAATTAGGTGAATATCATGATCATGATTTCAAGTGGGTGGAAGACCTTTGGGAATATCTTCAAATACTTTGGAATTATTATTAATGATCCCTTGGAGATCTAGGGGAATAGTTGTCTTAGATGTTTGAACATCTAGTGAGCATAATTTAACAATTACATCCTGATGCCCCTTTTTCAATAATTTTTTCATGCCATTAGAGATTATCACCTTAATGGGTTTTC
>SNQJ01S0086045.1:4947-27925 GCA_010110895.2 Picea sitchensis | reverse complement strand
TGAGGATCCACGTGACGTGCCACATACCACCAGAAACAAAATGATGTATAATATCCATCCATGGGTGTTGTATCTGCATGTTCATTTTCCTTCATGTCCAAATAACTTCATCAATCTTGTGGTCCAAAACCCATGACTAGGGTTGACATCAATGCCAACAACCAATCTTCCAACATTGCCCTACCCCAAGGGTTTTGATATAATAAAGTGGTGGTTTTCTATACTGTTCCATATATCTTGTGTGGTGATTGTATTTAGATATATTTGGTACTATTTGAGTATTTGTACTTAGGTATTTGGAACTTAACAAGTGGTATCAGAGCACTTTCCTTGGTTGAAAGTGTGGGAAAGTATTTTTTTTTTGCAGATTTATTTTTTTGGAAAAAAATAGGGAAAGAACATTCCACACTATTTAAATAGTTTTTTTTGAAAATATATCAAAAATTGGTTATCGATCCGAGTTCCTCTCAGAAAAATGCCCAATTAAAAAAAAACAATCGCCTGAAATGGAGTCCGAGAAGTCAAGTTATTTTCATTTTAAAATCTGCAATTTCCAGGGTTTTTTTTTCACAGATGACCGCATGATTTTTCTGATTTCAGTAGCATCTGAGGCTGAATTTTTCAAAACAAATTGCAGATATGAGTCCCTCTCACAATTTCACCCAATTTCAAAAAACAAAATCGTCCAAATCGGAGCTCTGGAAGTGAAGATATCGTTGATTTAAAATCAACTATTTTGGGGGGTTTTTCTTGACGGTGGTGGGACTGTAGAGTTCATAAATTTTCATAGTGTGGTCATATTTCTACTAGATCAATGCCATTGGATAAATTATTTTGAGAGATTTCTTTTGGTATATTTTATGTGGTGTTTCCAATGGCTGTTTCCTATCAAACCATCGAAGAAATTCTACAGATGACTGAAGCATTCAAAGCCCAATTGTATGACACATTGTATGACTTTGCAGATGGCCTCACATTGGACCTTGCATATGACCTCAAATATAGTTTTTGTAGTATGCAATATTCATTGGATAACATGTAGGAGAGATTTCTTATGGTGGACATCAAGGATGAATATAATAAAAAGGTATATGTTTGGTATGATTTTGAGGCCGATTGTGATGATTGGTATATGGATAGTTGTCATTTCTGGGATGACAACCACTTTCATATTTTATTTGATGACTCTAATCCACATTCTATAGAGAAAATCAATGTGAAAAATCAAGAGCCTATGATTATTACCAGTATCCATCCTGCATATTCTATAGTGGTATTATTCCTTCTAGATTCTGCTATGACTCTTTTCCACTATGTAGACAAATCTTTTTATTTGGATCCACATGACAGGGGTCAGTATTTGGAGCATCATTTTCAATTGGTTATTGGGTTCCAAAATCTTTTGCAGGGAGTTCACACGCGCACTTGGACAGGGGACCCTGGTTTATAATGGCAGTTGGACTACCTCAACATGGTGCCTTTCCTTTCTACATGGAACCATGGTTCTCTAGCATACTTCAACACTATGGTCCACACTTATCCATGAGACCCTGATATATGGTTGTACACCCTCATAATATGCATTGAGGACAACACTTTCATAAGGGGATGGAATGTTAAGTATCTAGAGAGGTAGTTGAGGTCATTGAATGTAAGGTAGGCTAGGTCCACTATATTATTAAATAAGGCCCACTATGGTAGTTAGATATAATAAATGTAAGAGGACTTCTTAGAAGGTTCTGCTTCTAGAAGATTCATCCTCTAGAATGTTCTTAGGTGATGGTAGCTCTATATGAAAGGGTTAAAACAATGTAATGGGATATGAAGAGAAAATTGTATTTGGAGTTGAATCTCATTAGGAGGTTTCCCCCTCGAAGAGGCAAGTGAACAAGAGAGGATCCCTTCCATAATATGATCCATTGTATGGTGTTTCCCTACCCAAAGGGTTTTGATATAATGAAGTGGTGGTTTTCTATATTGTTCCATATATCTTGTGTGGTGATTGTATTGATATATCTTTGGTACTATTGTAGTATTTGATATTCAGGTCTTTCGAACTTAATAACAAGTTTGCATAGCATACGCAATACCTATTGAAAGTAATATGAAATTTAATAACTATTATGCGTAATGTAATAATTTGTTACATACATTGTGAGTTCTGAAATTTGCATAATTGAAACTTGAACCTTAAATTTAGTGGGATAAAATATTATACTAATTTAAACTTGAACTATCTACGTTCCTTCGTTTCGATTGGCATCCTTAAACTTCTTCTCTTTCATTGCATTGCCCTCTCATGTTTTGTCATAAGGCCAAGTTAAAGGTTATTTAGTTTTCTACCCGAATGTTTCATACATATTAAATTTTTTATTCGGATGATGTATCCTGCTTTACGTTTTTTCCACTCCTCCACTTCCTCAGGGAAAATCTTTTATAGACCAATTTTTTCTCTATAATAATATAGAAAAGGTTGATTTTTCCTCTGTAATAATATAGAAAAGATTTTTTCAAACCGATTTTTCCTCTATAATAATATAGAATCCCAAGAAATTAGCAAGCCCAGTTTCAACAACAAAGGAAGGACCATGTCATCGAATTTTTTTTTATTATATACGAGAAGGTTGGATGTACTTGCCAAAATATTTGACAGATATTTTGTACAAAAACTGGACATGTATTTCATAAGATTAGAAAATCATTTAAATAGTTTCATTTGACATAAAAATTGGAAACCTATAAGGGCAGGATTATGGACAACACATAAATTAACCAGGTATAAAGTTGGGTTAATGCATATAAATTCACCTTTTCATAAGCTTCAAAAGGTCAATATTCCAACGATACTACATGTTATGAAAGGGAAATCTTAGATGTAGAGGCCAAGTTCTTAAATGTGATGGAGCCAACTAATCCAACACGCAACCAGATAGATTGTACAGATTCATGCGCAACCGTGATTGTAAATATTAATGGCTATTACTAATAATAGCCTCAGAGATTTTTGGGCATACAGATCCAAAACCACAGATATTTTCTACATACGAATCACTTGAATTAAAAAAAACAATGATCATAGTGCAAACCTTTCTACAATAGCACATCCAAATAATAGACCAATCACACACTAAATAAATAAATTTTAAATTAATATGAAAATTAAAATTTTTATTTGTTAAAGTTAAACTTTCAAATATGGTAAAAGTTTTGTTCAATCAAGGGAACTTGGGGTTGCCTTGCTTAGTTTTCTAATTGTTGTAGCAAGGACATAATTCTTTGTTTCCAGACGTGCCAGGAGGAATGCATAAACACTTTGCGCACGTTCCAGGAGGAACGTAAAGACACTTTTCACACCATTTTTGACATAAATTCATGCATGGATTTTGGTGAGAAGTTTCTAAACAATGTTCTAAATACCTTAACATGCATTCTACATTAATATTCAATCACAATACAATTATTTCTATTAATATAAGTGTAAGCGTATAATAATTTTCTATATAATATTGACTATATGAATGAAGCTAAATAAAATGAACCTTCTAGAGTTAGACTATCGTCACCATACTGGCCCTGAACAAACTGAACATGCAGGTAAACTGGTATGTAATTCAAGGATGCAACATGCAGGTAAACCCTAATATACTGGTCTGTAATTCAAGGATGCAACATGCAGGTAAACCCTAATAACAGTAATAATAAAATACAAGCTTACTCGATTCAATGCCAGATTAGACAATTTGACATTGTTGTGGGAAGTCATAAACAATCAATCATTTGACAACAAATAATATAAATGGAATATGAGTTGCAATATAAACTCAGACTCATTATTATATTCATTGACATACCTCAATACCCCATACACACAAGGAGAACATAGTAATGACAAGAATAACTAATGATAAAAAGCGCACCATGGGAAATAAACTAAGGGTATCTCCTTATCCTATAGTTAAATAACAACCCAGTTATTCTTTGAGTTTCAAATGAAATTTTTTAAAGAAGATGGGAAATATATAGAACTAGTCTATGACCATATACCCTTAATTGACCATGGAATTATAGAAATCTAAAAAAGGATTGGACATAGCTCACAATGCAAATTAGTAGTTATTATTAGTCGACTATCTACACTAACATTGTTCTTGCATGGGCCTGTCGGGGACTAAATGCTGTGAGAGACCGTTAATTTATAATTGCAATTGTTTTAGATGGCCAAGCTTCCAATAATAAACATTTTTTACCTTGAAATTCCAACACTTATTTTCGCAATATATTTGGAAACATGTCATCGGCTCCATTTAACACCAACAAACAATTAGTCTCTAATTATATTGTATGGAATAATTCTCGATAAACCTAGTATCAGGCATCAAAATTGATCTTTTAATTTTCCTTCAAGCACGTCCTTCAGTCCGTTACTCTGCTTGGAAAAAGTGACTTGCTACAATTCTCAATGTGTCTCACTACTACTTTTCTCCAACCCATTTCCTAGATTCTGTCTCCACTCAAATATCCATGTCTCTCTCTATTGAAGTTACCAAAATCATCGAACTTCCCTATTCCCAAATGATGTAATCTGTTCCCAGTAAACAAGGGAAATTAATTTCTTAGATACAATCATTTCAAGTAGGAGGGGGAAGATTTATTCACCTCCCTTGTAATACATCCAGAATGGTAGATGAAGTATTCTCAAAGAAAAGATCCCAAACACTCATGGGCCCATATGGAAGGTGATCAAATACGAGTGGTTGAGCAAAAAAAAAAGGAATGAATGTTGTATTGATTCATCCAACAATCAATGTACAAGCTTGGAACACACTCAAAAAGAAAGAGTCGTGTATCTATGGCAGTCCAATGATGAAGATTGGGTGCCAACCAAGTATGTAAGTGTTTATCTGCAAAGCAATTTCTCTACATTGATGAAGATTGCAGAGCATGCAAAATCATCCCAAGAGATATCAATATTGTAGATTCATTGATTAATTTCCATTCCCATGCTGACAATGAATCGTATGGAGAAAACCCATATGCATTTTGTTTTTTCTTGGAATCACTAGGTTTGATCACCCTAAGCATGGAAATTGTTGTGGAATTCATTTATTTCAGCATCAAGGCACACGCAAATCTCTTACTAGACACTAATGATCCTTACGTTGTAAGGCCCAATGACGAAGGTGTAGAATTTTCAAAACCTTGAGTCATGCAGATCACCACGGGGACATGCATACACTGCATCGACATGACAGGAATTGAAGCAGACTGTCAACGTCAAACAAGACAGACATTGAAATAGAGTGTGAGCGTTAGTGTCCAAGTGCCATGGTAAATAAATATTCAAAACAAATGTCATTAAAACTTTCTTCATCTCCAGAATGTAGCTGTCACTTGGGCAATAAGACTTCAATTTGATCAACAAATGGGAGGCTAAATAAATAGGTTTAAATATTTCAGAAAAATAAATAAATAGGTTTAAATATTTCATAAAAATAAGAAAATCAAATGCTTAATATGAAAGTATAGAAAACTATAGGAAAGATGCAAATTTATTTTGGTCAAAGAATAAATTAATGGGTAGTCAACAGTGAACTGAATGATATATACCATTCCCAGCGGCAGGTATAATAAGAGGAGAGAGGAGATTTATAAGAAGATGGAGGATTGGTGTAAGCTTTATGGCATGCAAAGAGATTAATGCCCCTCTAAAATATACACTCCTGCAATAGAATAAGGAGTTATACTTCTAAATATTGATAAGAGGAGAGAAGATATTTTATAAGAAGATGGGGAAATAAGGAATCATACTTCAAAATATTAATAAGAGGAGAGAGGATCTTTATAAGAAGATGAAGGATTAGTGTAATCTTTATGGCATGCAAAGAGATTAATGATCCTCTAAAATATACACACCCGCAATAAAATAAGGAGTTATACTTCTAAATATTGATAAGAGGAGAGAGGATCATTTATAATAAGATGGGGGATCAATGCAAGCTTTATAGCATGTAAAGAGATTAGGACTACCCACAATAGAACAAGGATTTACACTTCTAAATATTAGTAAGAGGAGAGAGGAGATTTTATAATAAGATGTATGATTGGTGCAAGATTTATAGCATGTAAAGAGATTAGGACTACCCACAATAGAACAAGGAGCTATACTTCTAAATATTAGTAAGAGGAGAGAGGAGATTTTAGAAGAAGATGGAGGATTGGTGTAAGCATTATATCATGTAAAGAGATTATGACTCCTTTAAGATATATATATATATCCGCAATAGTTTAGTAGTATGTTAGTAGGATGTGATATTTTAATGTGGGCATTTCCATTGACATAATCTTCATGGCATGTAAGGAATTTTAAACCACTATGAACTAAATCCGTAAATCAATGTGGGATAAATTGCAAAAAAAGGGAGAGGAGATTTTATAGTTATAAAGATGATTCCATTAGATATTAACATGGATGTATCCAACCTTATTACTAAATTAACAGACACACACCCATGAATTTGGCCACAATATAGAAATCAATGGGGGAGAGGTTGTGCATATAAAGAATCAAACTTGTAGTCAATGCAATAATATTTTAGTAAGAGACCATTACAAGAAAAAATAATTTTAGAAAAAAAGGTTCCTCTACCCAATAAAATGTATTTAATGAAAAATGTTGTATAAACAACTAATGAAATGAACAAGTGCTAAGTGGATTATTTTACCTCATGAGAAATTGATGATGTTTATAGGATATAGGTCATATTGAATGACTTGGGTATTAATTATGTTATGTAATTAATCCCAAGAAATTATGGTTACAACTATGTGCAAGTACTACAGGTGATGATTGAGGCTATGTAATTCATTTTTTCAAATTTCAATCTCAATTCTTCACTCTCCATGAGAATAAACTATGGTAATGTGTATAATCCCCATTTTGGCGATTCATATTGTAAAAATGATGTATGGTTGTGGGTCAAGCGATGTAATATGTAAAGATTGTATATGAGAAATAATAAAATAAAATACATCACCGACTAAAGACGGATATGGGAGAAGTCACGAGGGCTAAGTTTCCACAAGAGAGGGGGTCCAAAGGGGGGGGAATTATACATGCCTATTAAACCCAAACCATCTTCCTAAATTGTTTTACTATGAACCTTCTATTTCCTTTTTTATTGTTTCAAAGACTAATCATTGAATGCATGTGAGGCATTGGTGGGTAAAGGCACCTCACATAGTTATTGAGAGCATGGGATTTAGCAAAAACAACCTTGGGAAATGGGAGAGTCAACATGCATAGGAGAAGAGGAAATTTGAATGTGAGGGGAAGGTAGTTTTTATAGTTGGGTAGAAGAAAGGAAATGTGGGTGGAGTGTTGGGAGATAGAAGGAAACCATAGTGGCTTCTGTGGACATATTTTGGAGTTATTAATGGCATGAAGAAACATGCTGATAGGATTGTGAGTGACATTTTTGTGTAATATTCCCAAGTGAGCAAGTAAGTTGATGCTATGAGAATTCATGTTGAATTTTTTCATTCCTGGAGTCCCTAGCAGATAAATTTCCTAGATAACCTATTTTGGAGACTTGGAGGGAAGTGGGATGGCCTGAGGGATTGTAAGGCAGAGAAGGGGATCCCATTCCTTGGGTTGTACAATTTGAGGGGAAAGAGAGTTGGCGGATTGGAATGGTTGTATGAATTAGATTATTGTGAGGGGACCATAACAACCCATAAGAAACATCATTTCATGTGGATTTGTAGCCCTGGATGGAGGGTGACTTTCTATTGAGAGATACAGAGTAGAAATTCTATGGTTGGGTGGAACGCATGTCCTCTGCAACTAGTTTCCTATGTTTTAATAAGAAAAGTGCTCCTATTCACTATGTTTAATTATATTAAATGCTAAGTTTAATGGATTTTCATTTCACTCCAAGTTTGGTGTTATTTACTATCATATGTTGTGTGTGTAAATGCTGCATTTTAATCTTTGTATTGTATTTCTAAATGTTCTTGTGCAAGCTTAAATAATATTAATTCATGCATTTAAAATTGTTGTTAATTGTATGAGTTTGTATTTCATTATGCGTGCTTGTATTGTTTAAATTTATATCAGAGTTATAGTTAGTCATTTTTAGTTGTAACGTGGCCCAACAAGGGGGTTGGGTATGTTACAAAGTGGTATTATAGATTTTGGTTCAACATGGTTCAACACTAGACCCATATGGGCCAAGGATCAGTGTGAATGTTTTAAATTTGTGGTTGTATATTTTTATTCTGTGTTGAATTTGGGGGAAATGGTAAATTTGGAGTGAAATCCATAATTTTTTGGGTGAAATTTTTAGTTTAATATAATTAAGGGTTGATGAATCAATGGATACCAACATCAATTTGATTAGTGCAGGGTCGAATTCAACCTTGTAAAGCTAAGATCAAAGCTTCCATGGTGGCCCTGTGTAAAACCTTTTGGAAATTACATAAACCCTTCAACAACCCCGATTACATTTGAATTTGAGATCAATGACCCATATTCATTTTGGATTTGTTCAAAGTTTTCGAAGTTAAATGAGTTGTCGAAAACACAAGTTTATTTTTCGGCCAAAGAAAATTTGATTTCGTTCACCGAAGACAAGTGTGTTTTAGCTGCCAAACATAAGTTGAACAAGTTCAACAATGTCAAGTTGAAGAAGTCCACCAAAGAGAAGTTTGTTTTGGCCACCGAAAATAAGTTGAAAATTTTGGTGACGTTGAGTTGATGAAGTCCACCAAAGAGAAGTGTGTTTCAACCACAGAAAACAACTTGAAAAGTTAGGCAATGTTGAGTTGAAGAAGTCCATCAAAGACAAGAACTTGAGTTTTCTGAAAGACCAAAATATTGATTTTTCTGAAGAAGTTTGAAGTTCAAGGATCAAGAAAACTTGAGTTTTTCGAAGAAAAAATTGCGAGTTCATTGAAAACCAGGAATTTGAAATTTGTTGTAGTTTATTTTCTAGTTTTTCAAAGAGAATTTTGTAGTTTTTTGAAGTGCATTTTGAGGTTTCTAAAGAATGGTTTTTGAATTTCTCCGAAAGACAAATTTGTTGGTTTTTCGAAGGAAAGATTTTTCGGTTCACCAAAAACCAAATTTTTGAGTTTGTCAAAATCAAATTCTTAAATGTGTTAAAAGAACCAATTCTCTAGTCCAGCGAAAGAAAACATTCAAAAGTTAACCAAAAAAAGAAAATTGAGTTCATTGAAGACAAATTTTTGGGTTCATTGATGGACATAATTTTTAGTTCGACAATGGGAAAAAAATGCAGTTTATTGATGAGGAAAAATGGTAGTTTTTTTATGGAGGAGGATGGTGACATGGCTGAGTGAGGGGATGAAAAGTGGACTATAGTAGCCACATGCCATGCCATGTTAGCTAGATTTCCACATCAGTAAGTTGATGGATTTTATTAAAAAAATGTTATGGAGCCAAAACATGTTTTGACCATAACAAGAGTAGATTAACTTAAAATCCAATGGAATTTAAAGGGTATGTCTATAGTGAGAAATCTTAAAAAAATCTAGTGAGGAAAATAGGCCATTTCTTCTTACATTTTCCAGAAAAAGTAAATTAGTGGTTTTTGAAGATCAAAGTGGTGTTTTGTGACAAGGACTTGGATGAAGATGAGATCAAAGGTTTAATATTGGTCTAGGACATTCAAAAACAAAGTCCAATGGACACAAAAGAAAAGTGGAGCCAGTTGGGACTATGAGAAGCTTACAGAATGAAGTGAAATATATAGGGAAGACAATGAATGGTTGATAAGATATTAGGAGAAAAATCAAATTAATAATTAGCTGATATAGAGTATGGACATGTTGCAAAGACAAATCAATAAATATTCTATCACAAAACAAGTACCTAGTGAAAGACAAGAGATAACATCCAAATCTCATGATAGGAAGGATGATCATGGGGGATATAGGAACTCAAGAAGTGTTAGTAAGAATCATCATTCACCATGATACTCAACCAGAAGAGCACATGAACCTTAAGAATATGAGAGTATCCCAAGTATGTCCCCTATCATACATCAGAGGAGGAGGGTTGAGTTGGATATGTTGTAAGGAGAAATTAGAAAACTCAAGACATCACCATTTGATGGAGAGCATAAGAATGGTGAAGATGTTCAATCCTTGTTGTTGAACATGAAAAATATTTTTAGTTGCATAATTACTCATCAAACCTAGAAGCAAGGATTTCCATATATCATCTTCAAGGGAAGGCTTCAATTTGGTAGGACCAATTGAAGTAGGTCAAGCATATTGAGGAGAAGAGAATTTATTGGAAATAGTTCAAGAAATACTTCCAACAATAGTATTTTTCAAAACTTTACTATGACAAGAAAATGTAGTATTTTTTTGAGCTCAAACTAGGAAGCATGACCATGGAAGAGTATGAGAGGAAAATCCTAGATATTCTAAGGTATATGGACTTCATCAAGGATGAGGAGGTGAACATCCAAAGGTTCTTGAGTGGGTTTCCATCACTTTATAAGGATAAAATCCAATTTGATGAGCCTAACACTTTGGAAGAAGTCATGAGGGAGGCTAAGTATTTGTATGAGGAGAACAAGGGAAGGTCAACTTTTCAAAAAGCATAGGATGGAAAGAAAAAGGAAAAGATGGATTAGAGGAAAAATGATTCAATACACCTTTCATAAAGAATAACTATAAAATACATCAACCATATATATGTATCCCATACGGAGGATCCAAGTCTCGAAGATTATCCAATATTGAAGGAATATGAAGACGTGTTTGGGGAATTGATGGGATTGGTACTAAAGATAGACAATTATTTGTCTATTGAATTAATATTTGGATATACCTAGTGTCCAAAACTCTTTAAAGAATGAGCAAACCAGAGCTAAAAGAGTTGCAGATATAGCTAGAATAATTATTGAAGAAATGGTACATATGCCCAAGTATCTAACTTGGGGTGCCCCAATGCCCCAAGTCCAACACTTGAAGGAATCATTGACTAGTGCACCTATTTTAAAGGTTGCATATCCATATGAGGATTTTGTTGTATGCACAAATGTTTGCAAGGAAAGTCTTGGTGGAGTCCTTACAAAAAATGGGCATGTCATATGTTATGAGTCAAGGAATCTTAAAGAGCATGAAATTAACTATGCCATAGATGACTTGGAATTGGTAGAATTTTTTCAAGCCTTAAAAATGTGGAGACATTATCTCATGGGTAGAAAATTCTATCTAAGGATAGACCATAGTGGTATTAATTATATGTTTGAGAAACCAACACTAAATGGGAAGTGGTTAGCATAGATTTTATTACCAAGTTGTCCACGAAAACAAGGCAACATGATTCCATCATGGTAGTAGTGGAAATGATTACAAAGTTTGTGCATTTCATACTGGTGAAAATAACTCACAAGCCAACCAATATTGAAAATATTTACATGGAAGAAATTGGTAGGCTACATGGTGTGCCTAAGGAAAAAGTGTCAGACAAAGATACCAAGTTCACTTCCAATATTTTGAAAGCTTTGTTGAAGGGATTTGGGAGTAATTTGAATTTCAGCACAACGTATAATATAGAGTCAAATGGATAGACAAAGAGGATCAAATGGACAATTCAAGATATGCTAAGAATGTATGTAATGGGAGGAATACCTTCATCTAACTGATTTTTCTTATAACAATGGGTCTCAAGAATCATTGAAGATGATCCCATTTGAAGCCTTGTATGGCAGAAAATGTAACATGCTAATGAGAACGAACAACCCAAAAGATACACTACAAGGAAAATACCCTATAGCAGAATTTTTTATAGAAGCCCCTATAAAAATAGCCCAAAAATCTATTTATAGTGAAGGGCACTAGCAGAGGAGAGTGAGTAAAGGTTTTAGCAATGATTTTTTTATGGTGCTTTTATAAATACATAACACACCAGTGCATTTTCTACTACGGACGCATCGATTCTCTAAAAATTACACACCATGGTAGGGTTATTTAAACAATATATATACTTCGGTGCGCTACTTAAATGTTGATGCACCGATGTGCATTGTTGCTCTAAAAAATGGTGCACAATGGTAGGGTTATTTAAAAAAAAAAAAAAAACTTTGGTGTGCTACTTACATACTGACACACTTGTGTGTCTAATAATTGAGTGTATATTCTTTTTTTATCCTTTTTCAATGTTGTATAGATCTCAAGCATTGGTGCAACTTTTTCCACTTTGAAGTGCCTTGTCGTAGGTTCTTCCCTTGCTTTCCTTCCTTTCGTCCATTGCTCAATGTGTGGCTTTCGAATTTTTCCAAATGGTGGGAAATTTTGGTTTTTTTGACTACATGGAAACCATGCCTCCTTGATGAGGAAGTGTCCAGGTAATGTCTTTATTTATTTTTAACTTAATCTTTTAGAGGATTAAGATTAAAAATTCAGTTAAATTTCCACTTTTTTTTAAAAAGCAAATTCTGTGCGGTGCATTCGAGTCGTTCGTCTCACACCCCAGATGGTGCACCCTGGAAATTTACAAGGTGCACTAAAACACCATGCCTAATTTTTTTCGGCGGTGCATTTTTAAACTCTAACACACCCGTGCAATGGGTAAATGTCAATGCATCGGTGCGTAATTTTATCGAAGTACCACCTAAAATAATATAGTTTATTTTTTGTGGTGCGTCTAAATAATGTTAACACACTGAGGAATTACTTTAAATGATGCACCACATAAATCATATATATTATTTTATACGGTGTGATGGTAAACTTACTCACTGTTACATTAATTATTACACAACACACTGACGTAAAAATTTAAAGCCCAAATGCCAAAATACCTTAATTATCGATATAAAAAAAATCATTGGTGCGATGCATCGCCTTTCTTGTAACGCACCCATGCATGTCGGGAAAGGCTATGCACCACAGTAACACATTTAAAAAAAATGGTTTTATGGTGCTTTAGGATTTTAAGTTTTTATCATGTACTCTCAAAAATATATTGGGATTGATGTACTTTCTCCAGTTGATTTTCAGGTGTCTGGTGGACAACTATGGATCACTTATTTTGGTACAGAGGAGGTTAGGTTCCTCTCATTGTTAGTGATGACCATTGCACACTTTACCAGTGACGTGAAACACATTAGTTTCTCTCTTTTGTATTATGTTTATTCTTTGGTA
Organism: Picea sitchensis; assembly: GCA_010110895.2. Lineage (NCBI taxonomy): Eukaryota > Viridiplantae > Streptophyta > Pinopsida > Pinales > Pinaceae > Picea > Picea sitchensis. The sequence goes on along the minus strand of SNQJ01S0086045.1, from coordinate 14,743 downwards.
CAGAGGCCATGATTTATTAGATGGTCTGCCTTGTTTTTTGCGACAGTTTTGTATAACTCTAGATATATGCCATGCTATGATACATGGGAGGGAGAACTTCCCTTTTTCTTCAAAGTTGTTTTGTTTATTTTTTGAGAGGTTTTCGTGGATGATTCCTACTTTTTTTCTATCAGCCTTCTAGGTCGATGAATTAGGTGCATATGCACATGTGGGATGAGATGATACCCAAGAGGGTCCAACCAAAGTTTATGGCCAGGATTTCCATTGACGCACTAGGGCTACCAGCCAGTGAGGTTGATCACATGTTCCTGATGGTGTCGTGTCCTTACATGGGGTTGGATTGGAGAGAATTTCTGAACATCCTCTTCACACCAGATGAGACACCACATGCTATAGGTGATATTAGTGTTTTTTTAAAATTAATATAGTTTCATTTTATTGTCTTACTTAATTAGAATAAAATTAATTCTAACATGTTCTTTAACTTGTTTTTTTAAACTCTTTAATGAAATTGTCTAATTATTGTTGTGTGCTATATATTTTGCATATATTGGGACATTCCTTAGGGATGTACCTCCTCCCCCAATATATGCAGATGGGGATATTCTTGAGGCTGTGGTAGGTCAGGGTCCTTGGGTGTATATACCCGACATGTGTCGTAGGTGAGATACTAGATTCAGGGTGGAGTTGGGTGACTAAATATGTGAACTTTTGGTTGAGGTGGGAGTCTTCCCTATCTTGATGCAAGACAACTGGGAAGATCCTATGCTCTTTGAGATTTGGAGGGATCTGTTGTTGATTAATTTGGTTGGTTTTCATTGATGTCAACCCATGAAGCAAGTTTGGTAGTTAATTCTGGTAGCCCCAATAGTATGGTTAAGGTAGTAAATTTTGTTTGAGGTGTAAAGGCAGTAAGATCAATGTACTTGTAGGTAAGGCTATTCTATATTGATAGTACATGTCATGCCATTTTTGATGATATGTGGAACGTCACATAACTCCTCACGGTTACAGAGTTATGGTCTTGTGAAGTTGGAGAACCCTCATGAGTTATCTAGAAGCCCCTAGAAGGTCAAATACGTCAATTTATTCTAGAAGCTCCTACAAGAAGTTTACTAGTCAAAGTGGTTGTAACTAGGATTTAATCACGAGTTAAGTTGTCACAAAAAGAAAATAATTAAAAATAAATTAGTTGTAACTAGAAGTGGAGAGATTACTATTTGTGGATAAAGTGGTTGTAACTAGGAGTTAATCATGAGTTAAGTTGTTGCAAAAAGGAAATAATTAAAAATAAATTAGTTGCAACTAAAAGTGGAGAGATTACTATTTGTGGATAAAGTGGTTGTAAGTGGACAACGTGGTTAGAGGTGGGTTAGCCCTAAAAGAAGCAAGTTGGGTTAAGTTAGTTAGAAGGTAACCCCTTGAGGAAGATACTTGGAGAGTATAAATAAGAGAGAAAGGGTCTCTTATTAGAACCTATTGAGAAAAATGAATGTATATTATTTTCTGAAAGGTTTATTGCAGGGAGTCATTGATACATCTGAAGTTGATGATGAAAGTTTCAGACTTGCAGAATTACTGAAAAAAACCCTGGTTTTTGAGGTGTATGCGGGCTGCAGTTGAGGAAGTTGTGTACATACGTGGGTTGTAGTGGATGAGGGCGCATACATATGTGGGATGAAGAAGTGGAGGTCACGTACAGTTGGGAAAAGACATGAAATCTTGAGTAGATGAGGATGCGAGGTCTCTAGAGTTTGAATGAAAGCTCCCAAGAAGCCCTACAATGATTAGGTACAACATATGTTTCTACAGGTTCAAAAAAATATGTCATATTCTTATGTGTAGTTTGATATTGTTGTCTATATGAGATATTTCTATGGGAGATTGATGATTTTCCCTAGAGAGGTTTTTGATTTTATGGCACTTGTTGTATGAGTCAGATATACATAATTACAACATTGATATGCCTAGTATTCATTATTTCTACATCTTGTTGGGTTGAGTGTTGAGGCATATATTGTATTTCTTGGCACATGGTTGAGGGTTTTTGGTTTTGATGTGTTCATGAAAGTTTTTGGTGTATTTTGAGGCTACATATTAGTGAGGGTTTGATGTCTAGTCCATGTGAGGGTTTATTACACATGATTATTATTGTATTCACATGTATGACACATGACTAGAGATACATAGATACATAGTTACAGATTGGATACAATTATAAGATGTAGGTTGATGTGATAGAGGAAGTGAAGGCTTGGAGGGTTGTAAGTTTCTAAGTATTAGAAGGTGAAAACCCTATCTTTCTGAAGGTATACATAGGATGCAATATAGACAGGCCACATACATATGCATGATGTAGTATAGATAGGTCATGTACATACACGTGTTGTAACATATCCAGGTCACACATCTATTGGTATTTGTTGGTACATGCTAATTACTGGTACATGTTTATTACAGGTTATTGGTACAGGTTGGTCACAGGTTGTTGGCACAGATTGGTACAGGTTTACAATGGTATATCTCACAGTGAAAGTGTGGTAGTGGTTTCATCATTTATTTGACACTTATATTTCAGAGAGATTGGATGGGGCAAGGACAAGTGGTTGTAGCCACCTTCTGGTTGTAGTCAGATAACATAGGGGGTTGTAGCCTCATTTTGGTTGTAGCCAGAGAATTGGGGAGTTGGAGATTACCTCAAGTTGTAGCCTAAAAATATAGGGGGTTGGAGCTTCCTTCCAGTAGCAGCTAGAGAACAAAGGAAGTTGGTGCTTCCAATGAATGCAATTCTTAAATACATATAAGAAAAATAATTCCACGGTTTTCTCTCGTATTGGGTTTCCACATAAAAATATTGGTGTACTGTGTATGTGTATCATTGCTCATTGTTCATGGTTTATTTATTTTTCACTTGTTGAATCATAATGGTAAATTGATCATAAAGATAAACAACACTTATATAATGTGGTTAAAAAGGACATAATTGTTGATCTATTACCGATTCATCCCCCCCTCTTAGTAATCCAACAATTGGTATCATAGAAGGTTCCTTCAAGAATCAGTTTAACTACTGAAAGGTAGATCATGGAGAGCAACAATATATATAAAAATGGAATACCTCAGTTTGATGGACAGAACTATGCATTATGGAGCAGAATGATGAAAACATATGTACAAGAAAAGGGATTTGAGGTTTGGAAATGAGTTGTATATGGATATAAAGAACATGTCATTCCTCTAACAAATGAAAATGGAAGGAAAATCACTCTAAATAATTCAAAAGCCAAAAATTCACTCTTGAATGGTTTGGTTGATTCGATATATGTCAAAGTTATTCATTGCAGCTCCGCAAAGGATATTTGGGACAAAATTCAGACGCCTCTTATGCGTCATATCGTCAGAGCTACCAAGGTACTAGCAGCAAGGAGGGATGTCGATGATACACACTCTTCCTCCAATACCCATTCATCCAGTACCCCATTGAATGACGAGGATGGTCATGATCCTTCTCCACATCCTCCTTCTCCTCCTTCACCTCACTTAGACGAGATGGAAAAACCTATTCCTCCACCACCTATTTCTCATTAGAGAGTCGACCAACCACCTCCACCTCCTACTTCTCCTCATAGAGTTCACCAACCACAACCTCCTCCACCTCCTAATTTAATTAATTTATATGTTAATGTTGATGTCTACATTGTTAGGTCATGTTAGATATGTTTGTTAAATGTGCTTGATATATGTTTATGTTAAATGATGCTTGTTACATGTGTGTGATGATGATATTAGATAATGCTTGTGTTTTGTTAGATGTGATCATAATGATGATTCCCTACTAGATTATTATATTTGTGTGCTAGCTACTTAATGATGTTTATATGTTCTAGAGGTATCTATGATTAGATGATGTTAGCAAATTTAAATGTGTATTTTAGATGATGTTTATGTATGTTAGATGGTTATCATCATGATGTTTATTTTTATTAAATGATCTTTGTTATAGATTATGTATTGGTGAACTTATATCAAAATTTTATATATGAAACATAAAGATTTAATTTAAATAAAAAATGAAAGATATTTTTATAAATTACAAAGTTCAATATGGTTGAAAATATAATTGTAAAATTACCATAAACATTTTTCTATTACATAGATATTTCATACATATTCATTATAACTAAGTTCTTTTTCATAAAACAAATTACATATGAATACGTGCTATTTTCCAGTGTACTATTTACCCTTTTTGAATAGACTCTTCTACACTAAAAGATGTTATTATAAAAAGTTATGATCTCAAATGATAAGCATTCTATTGGCCCTAAAATTTGATGGATGTAAATCTTCCTATTGTTATTTTTGTCATTATTTCATATGTTGATTTATATCAAAATTTTAAATTACTTCATTAATTGTGGTTTTAGTCAACATTGGGGGAATAATTTAAATAATTCCAAAATCAATGATAAAAGTATGTAAACTAACAAACACTTTAGTTAAAAACCAAATTATCACAAAAACGAAATTTAAATAACACCATATAGTACCTGGATTGTTATGAAAAACATCACACTTCAATATAATTATATATTTAGTAATTAAACAATCCATTAATATACTAATACAAATAAAATATCAAAATTGAATAATAAATTTAATTCAATTTATTTAAAATTATTAAGGATTTCATTTACATCCATGATTCCCTTTTGTTACAAGACTTGTGAAATTATTAATGTATACAAATCACGTTAGTGTTGAATATCAGGACAATCAAAGTGAATTAAATATGCCAAAAAATATTGTTACGTATATAAACAAATCAATAAACATGTAATTTACCAGAGAAAACTCATAATCCTAGATAATCGTGTGTGGTGTAAGCACATATGCCATTCAATGCAAAACTCCTCTCTATTGCGATGGGTATTGATACATTGCATATGTGTATCCCTTCCCATAATTCCTTCAATTCATCCACAAATGGCTATAGGTAGAAATCGATATACTTCACTTGTCTTCTACCGGGGACTATAAGAGACAACATACAATTTTCATTCTTCACGGAAAACCATGGGGGGATATTTTTATTGATTAGTACTACATGAAAAACATAATAGTTGGTGTTTTGAAGGGAATATGGGTTGACACCATCCATGGATACGCTGAGTCGTAGAATTCGTACATCATCCTTGAATTTTTCGAGCCACGTATCCTCTATATGCTTCATGACTATTGAATCTGTTGGGATTTACATAACTCCCAACTCACTTTTGTGCGAGGCATGCCATCCCTGCAACACAGATAGTTCTTTGCAACAAAAGAGACTTTTAATCCTTGGGATTATAGGCATGTTCCTCAATATCTTACGAGGAGGACTGTGTGATTTACCATTTTTATTTGATTTATGGTACTTATCATGCCCACATTTTGGACATATATCTTTGTCTGCATATTCTCCTCTATATATAATACGATCATTCAAACATGCATGATATGATATGTGTACTCAACACTCAACATTTTAAAAATCATCTTTGCCTCTTCCCAGCTACCGGACAAGACATTATCAGTCGAAAGAACCTTATATTTGAATAACCAACAGTTAGTGGGCAATAGAAATGTATAATGTCATTTAACGTTCATAAAATCGACTATTTTTAATGTTGATTGTGTGACAAAATTTCCCAAAATATAAGGGACTTGATGGTCAATTACCTCAATATTGTCGAGAAACATGCATTTGACATGCCAAAATTTTCTTTCAAGTTGTACAATAACATTGTTGCCCCCAATTGGGTAGACTTTGACTAGCTAGGTCCAAGGAGACGGGTGGTGGAAAAATATTTCAGGATTTCGAAAAAGGTATCAATGATATGAGCATCATCCCTTAGCTCATTCTTCTGGAATGCATCTAAAATTGTCTCCATAGTGGTTGTATCCCATAAATAATCATCCATACCAACCTCTATTTAATTGATTCCATTGCCAACTTGTGAAGAAATACCATTGCTATAGTCATTCCTAATTGGTGAATCTATTCATAGTGAGAATTGAATATGTGGTTGATTCAACCATTCTTGGTATTATTCCTCTCTGAGTTGTGCTTTTATTGCAACCTTCTCTGGATTTGACATTGTATTGGGGTGCAATAGAAGATGATAGGTAGGTCTCTCATCATCATAATCCTAATTTCAAAAATATTGAACATTAGTACATCGATGATATTAGTAAGCACAATACAATTGGTTTGTTCAAATTACATTATACCAAATAATTATTACCATCGTTGACCTAGGATTGCAGCTGGAAGATGGCATGTTACAATTGGTAGTTTAAAGCAACTATCCATTTTCATATACCAACTTCTTGTGATATGTTGCTCCTAATAGGAGCTTATGACGTTTTTGAATTGGTGGAATATTTTCTGCTTCTAAACTCGATTTTGAATTAGGATCCTGTAAATTTTGATACATTTTTATTCAGATTGACATGGATACAAAAAATAAATTCAATTAGATAATCGAAATATAAATAAAATATGAACTTACTAGAAATGGAAAGGCAGAACTTTGCGATGGACTTTGAGCAATATGGAATGGGTTGGAATTTGAAGAATTGAACATTTGATATTATAATATTTTCTCCCTGTGTTTGAGAAAAATCAACAATTTGTTTTTAAGAATAAGATGCCTTTAAGCGTAAAATGTATACTATGAAGTATTGCAAGTCATGTGGATGCATCCTAAAAGATAGTTTAAGATGAATATATTGTTTTGTGTGAAAAAAAAATTAGATAACTTTTAAAGCATAATGGTGTGCTTATTAAAAAAAAATGCACCAGTATGTCTATAACAATATAAAGCACTGAGACATTTAATTACTAACCACATCAGTTCTCAAGATTTCAAATAAATAGAATAAAATATATGATATCGGTGCTCCAAAAATATTTAGCGCACTGATTCTTTGTATAAAGTAATGCACCAGTGTGTTATATTCATAAATGCACCGGTGTTTCAAAAAACTTAAAAAAAAGTGACTTTGTTTTTTACAATTGAAAAATGAGCAGGAATTTATTTGTCAAAAATCTTATTTCATAAAGTCCTTTAAATAGTAAGAATCTATTCACTATTTCATTATTTTGCCAAAATTTACAGGGGGGTATATTTGCAAGAGAGACATACTAGGGAGCACTATGGAGAAAACAAATACTTTGGAACAATAGAATTATTCAGAATATTATATTTTGAAGGGTATGGTGATTCACTCAAAACCCTTTTCATAAGTATTTTAAATAGTATTAATTTATTCATTATTTCGTTATTTTGCCAAAATTTACAGGGGAGAGATTTGCAAGAGAGACATATCGGGGAGCACTGTGGAGTAGAAGAATACTTTGGAACAACATAATTATTCAGAAGATCAGAATTTAAAGGGTATGGTGATTCACTCAAAACCCTTTTGGAGCAACAAAATTATTCAGAAGATCATAATTTGAAGGGTTTTGTGATTCACTCAAAACCCTACATAGTAAAAATTTTAAATTTTACTATTTATTTTAATAATAATTTTTTTTAGAGTTTGTATCTGTATTTAGATAAAATTCCAAAAAAAATAAAGAAATTCCATACTTACCTTAAACACTTTATTCTTCTTTCTTACATGACTGTAAAATTTCACCTCAGGGTTTAACTCCCTCCATCACTTCACAATTAAGGATTTTCATTTTAGGCATTTTAGATTTAATGGGTTTGTGTTTCTATATATAAGGCATTTGGCATGTGATGAAAGGGGGCCACTTATTGCATCGGATCCATACCCTATCAACCCTGTCACATCTTGTGATTTCTGGTTATCGATGCGTCGATTTAACTATAACACACCAATGCGTTTACTAAAAAAACACACTGGAAATGTTGTAACATAATTTAAAAAAACAATTTGTTCATGAGTGTGTAATTTTTTTCAATTATTTTTTTCTTTCATAGTATTTTTTTGTTTTCATTTTTTACATTAGGAGTGGTGTTATTATTGATACATATCGTACCATTGTAATTTAAAGTAATTTATTTTTATTTTTATTTCCCGTCAGTGCATTTCATATATCGAACGCACTAGTGCTTTCATATTATTAAAGCGCACCAGAAACCAGATTTCTTTTAGCTAAAAGTTAACTGATTTATTTATAAAATATATTTAATTGCTTCTATATTGAATGTCACAGGTTTCATATTGATAAAAAAAATGTGTGAGAATAGTTCAAGTAACAAAAATTCTGATCGACACAATGATAAGACATCCAAAAAAGAAAAAAAAAACAAGTTCTTTGTAAATTCTATACAAAATTAATATGTTTGAACTCTATGTAAGTTTAACTAATATGTATTGGTTAGTGTGTGTCCTGTAGAGCCACAAAATGAGGAAGTTCGATAAGATTCTTTGTGATCTAAGTGCAGAAGAGTGTAAAAATTTGATGGAAAAATTGCAAAAGGATGAAACAGGTGAATGAAAAAATACTATTCAATATGAATTCTTTTTTGAATTTTCATTAATAATATACTTAATAATATTAGGTAACATGTTTCAAACAATATATTAATCCACATATGTTTAATATTTCTATAGGAACCAACAATGAAGAAACAAAATGTCATCCTAAGAAAATAAAAAATTATAGAAGATGTAAATGATGATTAATTGGTCCTTAGTTCATCTAGAGTGGTGTTGGAGGGTAATGAAAGGGGGATTTTTTTTTCAAAAAAATATGAGGGATATAGTGGAACGAACTTATAGACACACTTTCCACTTACAATACATAAATCAATTCAATGATTCCAAGAACCAGATTATATCTAAACTACATGAAGAATTTTTAGAGAAATGGTCAATGAGCCCTATCAGACTTGCAATAACAAAAAAATACAACAACAAGAAACAATCATTCAAAAAGTAATATGCCTAAAAATTTGTTTTCTAAAATATGTATATATTACTACAAAGTATTCCTTTATTAATACCAATTTTGTTATATTTAATTTTGTTTTATCAATACAAAAATAGTTTATTGTCATGTTACTTTTTTTAGAAAGATTATGAAAATCCCAAAGGATCAACGGGATGATATATGAAATATTTCAGTAGGAATGTCCAAAAAAGTGTACAAGGAGATGGCCAAAAAATGGACATAATTTCATTGTAGGAGGAACCATCTCAACAACAACGCGCTTCAAATGTATGAAATCATTGAATTTTTCTATTAGGTACATATAAATAAATAATTTATCATTAAATGTTAATTTTCAAGTATTTTCTTGCAGAAAACAAAACAAAATGGAACCCATGAAACACATAAATCATGATGACAAGGAAGAAAATGGTTGATACCAAAGTTTGTGAGTAATTTTTATTTCCTTATAACAACTTAAGATTTCATTTTCGTATATTTTAATTTGTTTTACAACAACCATCCTTGAATGTATTCAAATAGATGCTAACATACAGAGAATATCCATCAGAAGAATTGATTGACATTGGGTTAAGTATGGGACAAAAAGTTGAGACCCAATTTAACAAAAAAAACCCAATTGAGAATTATTTTGGTCATGAGTTGGTCAAGCTTTGCAACTCTCAAGACCTAATAATTTGCAATGGAGTAATGAAGTGGTCAAACTTCAACCAAAGGACTTGTATTCATGGGATGGGTAGTAGTGTTGTAGATTATGTGATATTTGATATCCCCGTTTCCAACCAAATAACAACTTTTGACCTTTTAAATGACCATGAGCCTAAC
>SNQJ01S0086044.1:17495-34121 GCA_010110895.2 Picea sitchensis | reverse complement strand
GGGAGAGGTTGAGAGAGTTCTCTCAACATCCTCCATCAAACCCAATCCAATCCCTAAACTCTAGAATGTAACATTAATTAGGCATTATCTCTAACTGTAGGATTTGTCCTTAGGCATCTAAAAATTTGTTGTGACATCCGTTGCTGGATGTACTTCTCTCAGATGAAATTCATGCATAGGATGGAGATGCATAAAATGATGTAATTTATCACTTAGTCACCATGAAGAGTGTAAAAATCCATCCATGGTCTTTGAGTTGGGTACTATTTTGTACCGGAAGGATTTTTAGTTAGAGTTCGAGCAAATTCATTTGAATGTAAGTATCTAATATGTAAAGATGACTTCAAAATTATTTTAGCATTTTTACCGAGGATAGTGTAATTGCAGTAGTTGGTTAAATGTTCTATCTTTTAAAAAAAAAAAAATCAACTGGTGATGTAAATTTGGACAAACATTATTTTGTTGTTTAAATTGCATTTCTAAATGTATAAATAGATTCACCACCTAAAACCCCTAAGTAATTTGATTATCAATAAAACTTAACCACTCAACATCCCAGAACCCAACCATTCCTCACCAGATGAATTAGATTAGTGGCCATTAAATACGATGAAATATTTAATTGCCATTTCTTGAGATATCTCATGATTTCGTTATTATCCCAATCATATCGCCGAATGAAGTGAATTAAAAACCAACCACATTTGACATTCGACCTTGCTAATAAATTCGAAAGAAACTATAATAGAAACGAGAAAGATAATTATTATTTCAGTGGCATCAATGCTAATAACTACATCAATAATGAGCAAAGAGGTTACCATAAGCAGCTTTACCCACAATCACAGTGAGAAATATTACAAACCACTGATAATAATTAATCAATAATTGGCACTGAATTTGTAAAAGTATGATTAATGACGCAAACCGCCAGTGATGGACAAAAGCCAAGCCATATACCAAAGAAGATATCGAGTCTAAAAAATAAAGCCCACCATTGTTGATACGAGGGCACATTTGAGTGATAAAATATGATTTTGTATGTATCGATCTTTCCCCAAAAGTTAATGTTAACAAGAGTCCCGGCCAAAGAATAACAACCCAATTATGAGGGAAGGTTGGGTTCACCAACCTTTGGCTAGAGTATGAAGTGGTTTCTAAGATTTCAATAGTTGGATTGGAAATAGAGAAAAACACAATTGCAGGTTTCCATTTCCAAACAAAATCATAGAATAGGTAGCATATTGGTTTTACTACATAGAACACCCATCATGATTAGATAGCACAATTATATATACAATTTATTATTTTGCATTTTCCTGGGCAATGAGAATTCCCACTAATTTAATAAAAGTTGAAATGAGAATTCTATCAATTTAATAAAAGAAATTCTTTCAAAACACACTATTCATAAAGGTTGGTTTTACATCAAATTGATAAAAACAACCATTTATACTGTATTGTTAATGCTAAAACAGTTCTTATTGTATTCAATATTGCAACATGAGCATATGTTTAATCACATTCTATACCGATGTTGAGCAAACCCTTTAAGTCACTAACCTTGCTTTGTGATTTTGTATAGACCCATCAACTGCATAATTTGTTTTGTACACCCATTTTACACCAATGACTTATTTTTAGTAGAGGGATCCACAAGCTCCCATGTTTCATTCCTTTAATTAGTGGCTCCAATATCTTTATCCATTCCTTTGCACCATGCTTCATGTTTTACTACATCTTCAAAGAATCTTGGCTTTGCTTCAATTTGAGACATTAAACCAAAGTTAGAATATCCATAAATTTCATCTAAGGACTTTACCTTTCTTGGAGGAGGACTTGGACTTGAAGCAATACTTGAAGTTGAAGAAGATGATGGAATGGAGGTAGTAGTAGTACTTGGACTACTAGTCATATTTTTAGAAACAAAAGATTCATCTTCATGTATAACAATTATGGGGGATTCTTGTTTCACTCCTTGATTCCACTGCCATTCTTCTTTTTCATAAAAAACACATCACCACTAACCAACAATCTTTCATTTTTTGGATTATATAATCTATAAGCCTTTGTCTCTTCACACTAGACAATAAAAATGCTTTTCACACTTTTATCATCTAGTTTTCTTCTTTTTTTCATCGGGAACATGAACATAAGAAATACAACCAAATACTTTCAAATGAGAAACACCAAGTTTTCTTCCACTCCATGCCTCATACAGAGTCATATTGTGCACACTTATTGTTGGACAACTCAATAAAATAAAATATGTAGCTACAACTTCAGCCCAAAAAGTGTTTGGAAGACTTTTACCTTTCAACATGCTCCTAGCCATCTCAACTATTCTCTCATTATTTCGTTAGACCACACCATCCTGTTGGGGAGTATAGCTTGCAGTTAATTGTCTATATATGCCATTCTTTTTGCAATAATCATAAAAATCATTACAAGTAAATTCTCCCCCTTTATCTGTGGGTAATGTCTTTAAAACATAACCACTTTGCTTCTCAACAATAACTTTAAATTGTTGAAAAATTATAAGAGCATAAGATTTCTCTTTAATGGGATACACCCATGTTCTTAAAATAATAAAATACTTATTTTTGTTAGACAACGCCAAGAAGATGTAAAAAAAATGAACAAAAAATGTTTGAAAATTAAATTACCTTCTAGGAAGAGATATTAGACAGTGGCTTGACATCTACTTCACGCATCGTCTTCTCCCCCTCAAATGGAAATTTACAAAATTGTGGCTCCCTTTACAGTGACAGCTCCAATACAATACATAGGTTTGCATGGGTGTATTAAAATCTCTAGTAGAAACGAGTTCCTTCCTCCATGCATGCTACATTATTCATTCTCCTCCAATGAACATGGAAGAAAATGTTGTGAATCTCTATGACCAATGCCAAGACTACAAATCTTTCTAATCAGAACAACAATTCTAGTGTGGATTCTTCCAGCAACAACAATAAAAAAATTATGGTTATTTTCTGCAAAGCTCCTCTTATCCAGTGAGAGACTCCCCTCTTGCATGAGGATTCACCTCCAACACGTAGATCTTGACTCGTCCAGTGCCCTTCTCTCCAGATCAAATGGTGGCTCTCGAGTCGCAATTACTTCTCTTCTTCAGATCCTTCTCTGATACCAAATTAGATAATTATTAACACTCAGAACTCTCGTAACTCTCACAAAGGTGAGAACACACTAGCCATTATCTCTAGATCAAATGGTGGCTCTCGGTCCGTAACTACTTCTCTTCTTCAACTTCTTCTCTGATACCAAATCAGATAATTACTAACACTCAGAATTCTCGTAACTCTCACAAAGGTGAGAACACACACACTTCAATTATTGCTTGGAAATGAGTTACATTTATAGGAGAATGGACAACTCAATAAACTCCTAACAAAATCTCCATATCAAATGGTGGATCTCGGTCTGTAACTACTTCTTCGAATCCTTCTCTGATACCAAATTAGATAATTATTAACACTCAGAACTCTTGTAACTCTCACAAAGGTGAGAACACACACACTTCAATTATTGCTTGGAAATGAGTTACATTTATAGGAGAATGGACAACTCAATAAACTCCTAACAAAATGGATTTGATAAACATCTTGAACCAAACTTAGACAAGATCTAACAATATCCAACAAAAATCTCTAACAATCTCCAACAAATTCTATAATTGAACAACAATTCTAACAATATACTAAATTATTCATTTCTCGATTATTCCTAACAAAATATGTAATCTCCGAGATGATGCACTCTCTTCCATCAAGATAAAATCGAAAAACACAAAGGTATCAATTATTTAGCTAAGACTCTATTGCAATCGCAAAATAGGGCATATGTTAACACATGCATATATATGATGAGAAGAGTTGTAATAGATCAATAATTCCCAAATGTTAATAATGGACGTAATTATTTTAATGGGAGTTCAAAAAATGTAAGTAAGCAACATTTCTATAGATTCATAAAATTGTGGGGTATGTACAAGAATTCCACCCAACCTAAGATACCTATTACCATTGAATAATCTCTCTTCATTTGACACAAATTTCAAATTACTATATGGCAAAGGAAAATGACCGCATAACCCAACTTCTACAAATAGGGGATTTTAAAACATGAAGAAGGAGACAATCCAGGATTACGATATTGATCTATTGGTTATAAGTTTATGAGGAAATAAAATGAGTTATATAGATGCTAAGGAATCAACACTTCAACATACATCCACATCTCAAAATAACTCAATTTTTCCATTACGATAAATATACTAAGATATAATCACTGCAAAAATATAAATTATGATAGTTTCTTACCTGAGATTCAACATGAATAGGCCGAGTCTCAAATGGATATAACTTAAAGGATAGAATGCATATGCATAATGCTAAAACAAGGCATAGATACAAATGAGAGAACATAACAATTGTCCAGATTTGCGCTAATGTTCTCCTATACATCAATCAATATTCTCATGTGTTAACTAAAATTTGCTGTATATTCACTTCCTTCATATATAAAGAAAGTAGACCTCACAACCGATATTCTCCTGTGTTAATCAAATGTTCCCTTTATATTCAATCATCCTTCTGGATATAAACAAAGTAGAATATAGAACTGAATCGTTGTTGGTTACATATTTTCCTCACCTACTTCCAATTCATCAAACATTATTAGTTGTGTTGTCCTCACCTACTTTCAGTTCATTGACTGCATACAAAAATGTCTTCCATTAAAATGCATCCCTATATCTCAATAGTTGCATGTGTCAATGAGTCTAACAAGTGTTTGACAGTTTTTAATGAAATGATTGTGGTATTATTTCTAAGTAATCCAGCTATATAATCTAATCTAATTGGTGAAATAACCATATGATATTCAATAATGTCCTATCAATCACTAGGAGATTCCTGCAAGTGTGCAGTTGAATACTTTGTTTTCAATTTTCCTAGGGCTTGTTCATTTTCAATCATTTATGAGAGATCGTCATCGTAGGGTGGAGGAATTGTCAGATATCTTATTTAGATTATCTATATCATTCTTGCAATTTGAGAAACCCAACGATAATGGTCTTCACAACAACATGTTAGAAAAAAACACAACCCACCGACCATATGTCAACAATGAGGATGTAATTAGATTGATTCCTTATATGTCTAAGCAATATCTCTTGAGGCTTATAAGGCTCCACAACAACCATTTCAGTCTCATCCTAGGTGCTCATATTTGAGCTAGACCAAAGTCACATAAATTTCCTGTTTGGTTCTTTTTTATGAGAATGTTATCAGGCTTCAAATCACAATATAGAACATGATTGGTAGCATGAAAATACTAAACTCCCTTAGTAGCTTGGAATCAAAACACAAAAATTATTGTGTCCATGCTCTAACTCCTTTCTCGGATTTTATGGATTTTAATTGTAACACATTTTTGTGTCGTCCTGTCGACTTACACCGAAGGAATGGAAATGGAATATAAATTCAATTCTATAGGTTTCAAGAAATTTTAATAGATGTACATATCTTTGAACATATTTTCCATAATAATGTTGTAGTGGCAACTACTTTGGTGTTCTGGTTGAGGAATGTTGCAGTTATGTGCAAATCATGTTATAGAGGATAATGACGTTTAACCAATATTCATGAGAAATTGGACGATTGAGATAATATATGGTCCATAATGAAAGCATAATAATTGTATCACAATAAATGCATTCTTAATATATTTTAGTCCTCTATATAAGTAGGTGAAAAATTAAAATTCCATATCGATTCTAACCATAGAAATGTCTATATCACATGGGACATTTCAAAGTCAAGAAAAAACCTTTTGTCTAAATGTCAAAGTTTCTTAAATGTAATATAAATGTAGAGTCATAAAATCATTCCACATTGTCCCAAACTCGTTTCTAATGTTGAGACTATATGTATCTTAACCTTGAAATATTGGATCAAATAGACGTTTGTCCCTTTTTGAGATATTCATGTAATAAACACACATCCCTCAAAGATTTATCATGGTTCTTAATTCAATACAAAGTTAAGATATATTTATGTTGGTCATAGTTTGGCACCATAGTGCTCAATTAACTATGATCATCCAAATTTGAATTCCGTGGTTGTATGTGGTGTTCGCATTTCTTCCTTCAACTACATATTATGATATAGCTACATCAATTCCATTATGGAATGCATATTATCTCAATCATCCAAATGATCATGAATATTGATTAAACGCCATGATAATATTTTAGCCTCTATCTCGTGCTTTGTAGGTATTGAAAAAATTCCTCAGTCGAAATGCCAAAGTAGTAATCACTATGATGTGATTATGTGAACGTTGTTGAAATATCTTCATGTATATTATGAAATTTTAGATAATCAACTGTCGCTTTGGTGTTTGTGTTCATAAACTGAAAGAAGAATGACAAGACATAATATCCTCATTTTATCAACAATAGAAATAGCAGCCTCTTGTCGTTATATATTTCAAAAATGGATGAAATATACATGTATCAAAATATCAAGACAAATATGACATGTCAAGATCTATAAGAAAATTTAAGTGAACAACAATTACAAGAATTTCAAGAAAAATAAAATTAACGACTATCATGCTTTTGGAAAATGTTTGATGAACAACTCCTAGATTTCAAGAAATTTCCAAACAAACAACGACTGCAGTTCTTTGAAAGAAAGTGAAATGAACAACACCTACCAGGTTTCGAATTTGAATGAAACTTGGTTCTTAGAGTGCAAGAACCCTATGAATGTCGATATTATTTTAGTACTATACATTAATAGATAGGAATTGTTTAAATTAAGGAGAATTTTGGAATTTATTTGCTAAGAACAATTTAAAATGTTAGCATAGGAAAGAGTTTGTGGGAAAATGGAATCCATCAACTTTATGGGAATCACATCACCTACAACACCATTGAGCATTCTCATTGCCTTATCCATCAATGTTTTGTTCATTATATCAGCAACTCCATTTTGATGGGGGTATATGGTATGGTATTTTAGCATGATATGCCACACTACTTACAAAACTAATCAAATTCCTTTCCACATAATTCACCATCGCTATTACCTCAACACCTTAATCTTCCTATCTTTCTAGTATTCTACAAGACATTTAAACTCTTTAAATTTACCAAAACCCTCGCTTTCCCTGTGAAATATATCCTTGTCTTTGAAAAAATCTATGACTAGACATAATACAGGATCCACCAAGTGAAGGCATTGAAATAAAGCCAAACACATCATTATGAACCAACTATAGAATAATTTTTCATTCTCGCTTAAGATAGGAACCTCACCCACATTTGTTTTCCATATATGCATGTTCACAAATGTCGACTCTAAATTACATTCGGGAAAATCTTCGAGCATACCTTTATTATGCATATCTCAAAGTCCCTTTTTCTCCAATATGTCCCATCCTCTCTTGCAAGCATAGTAATGGTTAGGTCGACTTTACAATGACTTGTCGATTTGTTTTGAATCCACTTAGCCCAAGTTGAGCCTCTGAGTCTACTTCAAGAACAATGATGTTGTTGCATCCAAATGAATGTATATCTCTAATAACTTGCACAGAAGTTCCAACTGAACTCATTAAGACCATCATGCTTCAATTATATTGCACGTATCCTTCTAAAATAGAATGTGCACCTTGCATCACTCAAATTTTTAATGATATCATGTTTCTTTTTCAAAACCCAAAATCAGAAGTATGCTGTGAAGGGTTTTACTCTCCCATATTCCAAGATAGTCAAACTCTTCCTTGTTTGACAATTTTGCTGTTGAGTCATCCCCAAGAACACATTCTCCTTCAGATTGTTCATGTTCAGAAACTTTCCTATGTGGTGTCATATGATAGGATTCTCCCCGACAATTAATCAAACATATTGATCTCCATTGTATTGGTCGCATGCTGGCACACATTACCTCCCTTATCCGGAGTCTTTCTCTCAACTCCACTACTTCTAATCGCATCCTATAATCAATTCCATTACCTTTGACTTGTAGTCCCTTTAATAATGCCCAACTTTACCACATCATTTCCATCATCTTCTCATCAACTAAACAAGGTATTTAGACATACCCTGACTTAGACTTTCTACCTAAGAATTTTCATTTATCTCTATCAACCGGTCAAATTCTCACCACTATTGATTCGTCAACTTTTCATGTTCTTCCTTCTCATTTCTTCTAACAATATATATGCAACCACATATTCTAGCACTAATGTGGTTGAATTTATCCCTATTTCCACAACTAAGCTATCCCATAAGTCTAGCAAAGAACATAATAGGATAACACATTTCACATCCTCAATGATTTTAATATCCAAAGAAGATAACTAGCTTATAATGATATTAAATGCATTTAAATGCTCACTCACCGAAATGCCATCACTCATCCTCTAAGATACCGCTTTTTCTAAGAAACAACTTGTTTACTATGGATTTCAACTAGTACAAGCTTCCAAATTGTCCCATAGTTTCTTGGATGAATATTCTCCTAAGACATTCAACAATATTGAATCTTCAAGACAAAGTCAAATCAGACTCCTTTCCTTCTTCTCTAGTTTCTCCCATTCTTTCATTGGCATACCCGTCAGAATGGTACCTAGACATACTATTTCCATTGTTCTCGATCTACAAGGGGATCTTCAATTTTAATCTTCCAAATTCAAAATACCTGCCATTGAATTTTTTCATCTCTATTCTCGAAATGCTTGCCATTCTTTAACACACAATCTTTAAAGATTTATGACTTATAACTCTTAATGAACCTAGGGTTTAGCTCGATCCAATATTGTTAAACTAAGATCCGATACCTCATGTTAGAAATGAGGAACACTTCCACACTAAATATAGCATAAGAGAGGAAGAAAGATTTTAAAAAGAAAGTAAATGACAAAGAAAACACATATTACATAGATATTTTTCCTGAAATCCAAATTGGGAAACCAACATTCCTTGAGAGTCTTATTCTCTCAAGGTTCATTCATTCATAATAAAAGGTTACATGCCTAAATTTGGTCTACACCTAAGACACAATATATATCATACCCTCTTTCTTTACATAATAACAACCTCTATAACCAACTCGACTTACATCTACATGACTAACAATATCTAATGATTGAATATTCTTCAATTATTGATTAGCTTTTACAACATTACAACACATCCCTCTTTTTATAGGATTTATAGTAGGAAAACCCCAAAGAAAAGTGTCCAAAAATGGTTATAGATCCACATAGATCATTGGCTACAAACCTACTAATCTCATGCTTATACATAATCAACTACATAGTCTGATACCAGCTGACTACCACTGCCTTCATTCAATCTGCTTCCACGCGTCTGCCTTCTTCGACTCCTCTCTTTTACATTTTCGACTCCTTTTGACCTATTGTCAATATCGTTGACTTCTAATTCACTCGGTCAAAGCACCTCGATCTTTGACTTGTTGCCACCTCTGACTTCATTTTACTCCTACAGTTGACCCTTTGATCTTGACTTGTTGGGTTTCATTTCTTCACTTCCTTTGACTATCAATCGATCCACTTTGACTAGACTTCAAATAATATAACAACCCACATGATGATAGGACTCCATTTTCCACCCTTCAAAAACTAATGGCATGTATATCCAACACTTTTTCTATGGTTACTTCCATGTTTCCCTCCATGGTTGTAATTTAAAAAAAATTACCTTTAAACTAAATTATAAATTATAATATTCATAAATGTAATAAACATTCTTTATAAAAATGACAAATGGTTTATCATATTTTATAATTTGTTTAAATTATAAAAATATTAGTTTATTTAAAACCTAGTCAATGTGTTTGCCAACAACAGAAAAAAACAAATCTACTATAGTGGTCAAATTTGACCAAATCTCTACGCGTCTTAATGTGATCTCCATTACTATCATGATGAGATATCAACAAATCCCAAAGAGGAAATATGATCTCGAATTCACACCCATGGGTAGAACCCACATAAATAATTTTGATAGACAAAAATCATCTCACATCAATAATTTCAATAGACAATTATCTCTTTGCTTAGGGAATTTGTAAATATTGCTCAAGGACAAATTAACATCTTGTGCTCACCAACCTAAAATTTATTCCATTTCATGAGCTTAGACCTTGTTTTCATACATCAATGCACAAACTCTACAACCGAGTTCATATCTACCCACGAAACAACAAAATTGATAAGACAGTTCTAAGATCGGGATCACATGAGATATATAAACAAAACTCTAACTATAAATCCCACCTTTACTTTTCTTGGCTAAGTCAAAACAGGTTGCATCCATTTACAAATCAAACTCTAGATCTAACGATTCATCCTAAATTGAGCCATACATTGTCCCACCACCGTATTCTTGAACACAACATGTCTGGTTTGTATATATATCAGCTCATTGTTAATGAGATTAATGGCCTTGAACTAATTATGGAAGAATATGGTATTAATGAGAAAATGGTTTCTTCTTTACCAATGTGTAATCGAGGTCATGGTTGCCTAGTTTGAGGAAATGAATTCATTTTCTAGACTAGAGGAGTGACACCCCCATGTGTTTCTTGTTTGGGACGACCTGCTTCACTGTCGATTTCACTCTTGATAGTTCCCTCAGACAAGATTTGTTATAAAACGTGGGGCTTAGTTTCCATGGGAGATATTAGTAATCAAACACCATTACAGAAATGCATGCCATGTGTCTACACATTATGTTAATGTTGAATAATTGATGGATGAGGGAATTGGTGGTTAAATTTGATGGTATTTACTCATTTGTTTCATATTTGATTTTAAATATGATAATTTTAAATTCACATGTCATTAATGATGTGTACTATATATGTGTGTGTGTGTGTGTGTGAGTCCACCTTCACTGTCCAAGATAAGTAAGAGGCTCTTAGGCGCGCTCATAAGTCAACCACAGTGGATGATGGGTATTTGGACATGCCACATGCAGGAAACATACCTTGTGAATCCTAATTACGGATGATAACATCATGCACCCCAGAGATCCGACTTGACATAAGTAAATACCCTATACCCTATATAGTTGTATGCATTGCAAAGGTTATGACTCATGCATGCTCACAAGTCACGGGTATTCTTTGAACACAAGATGAAAATTGAAGGTGAGAGGAAAAAAAGGATTAGGATTCAAGAATACTTCTGAGAGCCTACATGTAACTACCAAGAGAGGTATATCATAAATATTTAATATTAAATTGTAATCAGAAGCATCATTGTCAAGTTTTTATGCTTTGAATTTTTTAAAATTGTCTTCGTTTGGTTGAAGGCTACTCCAATTTTATAAAACACCTTCTTTCACACTTATTTTCTCACTACATCTAGTTTTCCACATATTAAATACCTTCACACGTGTTTTTAGATGTCTTCCTCACATTAAGAAGGTGCCTCTCACAAGATCTAATTTATTTCACTTTCGAGAACACTCATTGTTTCTATTTAAATTTCTCAATAGAAAGCATACATTTTAGAAATCAAAATCCAAACAACAAAATTTACGCTTGTATTCATGAAAAAATTAAAACACATATATAATACATATTATTTTAAAATGACGTGCAAAAAATATAAAAGATCATGTGAAAGGTAATTTTAAAAACAAACCAATTTATATTCTGGTGGAATGAATCAATTATTCTCTAATGATTTTTTAAAGACCATCTCACCTACAGGCATCATCCAAACTTGGCCAAAGGTCCCTGACATCCTACTTAAGCATATTATTATTATTATTATTTTACAAACATCTCGTTATGATTAGTATAGCACCATCTAAATGTAGTGAATATTAATTATTAAATATGAATTATCCATGTATTGTTTATTAAATAAATCACCAATATTTTGGAACCCATATAGAGATGCCTATAGGTGTAATTATGGTTGGATATGTTTCTAGGTGTGTGAGGGTTTTTCAAGTGGTAAAAATCAAATTTAACACAATTTACATTGCGCTCGAGAGAATTTGTTGTTTAAACGATGCGATGCTTGTTATCTATTAGATGAACCTAGTATTTCACGCAATATTTTCCATATATTCTACTTGGAAATATGTTATGAAGCAAGTTCTCAGCATATAGGCTCAAATTTAATGTTTTTTTAATATTATCTACAATTTTAACATTTCAATATGCAATGATATTATAGTGGGAAGAGAAAAATGTAAACTTTCACTCCCCTATATCTATATATATATATATATATATATATATATATATATATATATATATATATATATAGAGAGAGAGAGAGAGAGAGAGAGAGAGAGAGAGAGAGAGAGATCTTTAAAACAAATGGTACTACAAAATTACAAAAATCAATGAAAATTACATCATCGAAAAAAGGCTAATCAGTTTGTCAAGTTTTGTCTACTTGTATTCGTTTCCCCTAATTCCATATTGTTTGTTTGTCACTAAATCCCCATTTCCATGTCATGTGTCTATCGATTGAATAGACACTAAATAAGAAAATCATTAGTGATAGGTGAATCTAGCAGAAATAGATATTATGACATGGTTACTCACACATCAAAGCACAATATCATGTATTCAATTACTATGTAAAACTCTTTAACTTCTTATAATTCTCATGTTTATCCCAAATAAATTTAAAATAAAATAAGGCTTTAATAACTTCAAGAAAAATCAAAGAGATTGGTATGGGATAAGTTGTTTTTTCTAGTTTTACAATAATGTCCATTCCGTGTGACATGAAAATTTTCAGATAAGGTGTGAAATTTTAATACACTTTCTCGTTGGGATTTGGTGACAACTAATTCTTCCAAGGATGTATTTGGATCATATTATTTTGCATTACGCTAAACCAACAGACCAAGTTAGAATATGGATAGGGATCACATTTAATAATCAGCTTTGTGTGAATGTATAAATTCATGTAAGCTCATAGAGGCAAATCACCGAGGAGAGAGACAAAGTGAGAACTTGCTAGTCTCATGTAATCTCCATGATATGAATAATAAGACAACCGATGCCTATGTTTGTTCTGGTGGACGTATCCCAATGTTTTGGTGAACCACATGAAATCCCTGCGTAGGTTTATAATTCTGTGTGTGATTGTTTATTATCATATGTGAATTGTGTTTTCCACATTTTCAACTCTAACAATTAAATGAGCACAAGGTTGGAGATCCGTGAATCGAGATCTGTAATGCAAGAAGGTGAATTGAGGAGGTGTCGCAGAAGGAAATTGAGTAGAAATTCATCAACACTCCCCAAGCAGTGTTAAAGACGCACTGACACACTCACACTTATGAAATCAAAATTTCAGTAAATTTGCGCACCCAGTTCATGCATCACAGAGAGTCGACACTCCCCCATCCACACTCAAGGAGAATTGAAAATTCAACCTAGCACTCCCCATCCATAGTGAAGGAGCTTAGCAATACCTTTAAAACCCAAGGCTAGTTGACTTTAAAGAAAATTTTTGTGGGTTTTTTTTGTGAAAATTTAAGGTATGGTGGATGAAGGTTTGTTTTATTTGGAATTTAATATAATATTTAAAGGGAGTACATTTTTATGTGAGGTGGATCTCACGTGGATGATGTTATGTAAATTAAAGTGGATTTAAAAGGTTTTATGAAATATAAATTTGTATTATTTTAAACCTTTTGGGGTTATTACTAAACCTTATTTATTAATATCCACATTTAACCTTTATTTAATTCTTCCACATTAAATGATTTTATAAGCAATTGGTATTGACATTTTGAAGCAATGGTTAAGATGCTAAGTCTGCCTAGTTGAAAGTTCACTTAGAAACTTTGAGCTCCTCGAAGCCAAGATGCTGATTTAATCGGTACAAGGCTCTAAAAGCATTGGTAGTATGTCAAAGAAAACCAACAGCATGACGTAATGGGAATGGTAAGATCCGATGCAAAATCTCTCTTAGTACCATCTGGCTATTCAACGGACAGGTTTATTATCGTAGGAGAGGATACAACACCAGGCTTATGGAGCAAGTTGGAAATTTTATATATGACAAAGTCCTTGACGAATCAGATCTATTTGAAGAGGAAGTTGTACAATTTATAGATGAAAGAAGGTACAAAATTGTTGACCATTTAAATACCTATAATACCCTTATAGTTCAATTGACTATATGGAAGTTAAATTCAAAGATGAGGATCTATTGTGTTCAAGTGGCTCAAGTCTTGGGATAATATAGTCACCTCTATTAGCTTTATCTCAACAGATGTTTTAGATTATAAATCACAGGGAGCTTTGTTGAATGAGGAGATGAGGAGAAAATCTAGGTAAATAAACTCCAACTTCAGAGGTGATGTTGATCAAAGGTCGAACTAAAGAGTAGAATGAGAGAATATTTTCTTGATATAAGTCAAGACACGTAGTGCTGGGTAAAGAAAATGCTGGTACTGTGGAGAAACAGACATCTCAAGAAAGATTGTTGGAAGAGAAAGGAATTTGAGGAAAACTCTACAAAGGAAGCAAATTTGGTCAGAAAAATTCAGGTATGAATGATCAAGTTTATTCATTTCTAGTAATTTACAATATCAAGAAGAATGAAATTTAGATTCAGTGCCTACCCCCACATGTGCTCACATAGAAATTGGTTCATTTCTACCAATATTGATGAGGGTGTAGTGTTTATGGAAATGGTATTCCCCCAGAATTGTTAGTTGGCAGCATTAGAATCAATATGTTTGATAGTATTGTTAGGGAATTAATGGATGTTAGATATGTACCTGAGCTTAAATCAAATTTGATTTCATTGGGAGTATTGGATTCTTGTGGAGGCATACCGTCAAGATGGAGCACCTCATGTCGAAGGAATTTGTTAGTAGTGATGAAGGCAACAAAGGTTGATAACATTTATAATATGGAAGGCAGATCAAGTAGTATTTGAAGTGACATATGTATCTTCTGTTTATGGTTGAAGCACTGGTTATCATAAGAACAAGAAATATCATAAAATGGTAAGCTTCTGGTAAATTATTTCCAGACTTAATATCTTTGTTTATGAATTCCTTCTTGTTTCTATATATCTCTGCAAGTTATGATGATGGTATAAAGGATACAGGGATCCTACTTCTCACAAGGTAATCATTGAAAAAGATATAGTATGTATGGAAATCAAATCAAAGGATTGATTCAATATCGCAACGGTAATTTTTTTTGCATGATATAAAATTCATTGTATGTCCTATTGGTACCCAGGAAAATATACAAGAGGTTTGAATCCTTCATAGTGAGTCAAAAAATTTCAAAGGGTAGGCATGACTATACAATTTATAGTACATTCATAGTCTTGATGTTATTTGCTGATGATATGCTCGATGAAAGCCGAAGCATGGATAAAATCAGTAAGAAAATGACTTAGGTTGACATGACAATTCAGATGAGGGATCAAGGAGCAGCAAAACAAATTATGGGCGTGGAAGTACATAGATATGGTAATGGTAAGATGTGGTTGGATTTCAGTATGAACATTGTAAAACCAGTTTTTATCCCTCTTGCTTTCCATTATAAGTTTTCTTCAAGCATAGGGCTTGTCTATAAAGAAGAAAAGGTTATGTCTTGTGTAAGTTTAGTAGGAGGTCTGTTGTATGTGATGAAATGGTTAAGACCAGATGTTTCACATGTTAATGATGTTGTCAGATACGTGACAGAATCAGGTGTTGCAGTGAAATGGGTGATTCAGTGTTTGAGAAGCACAAATGCCACCTATAATGGTTATATTGAGATAGTTTGTGATAATTGTAATGTATATTTTACATGTGTTTTGGATAGAAGGATATCTATCACTAAATATGTCTCACAACACAGTTGTGGAAGACATGTTGGAGGTGGAGTGACCCCTCAGGAAATCCGAACTCGTGCAAGTCACACAGGCGAGATCATGAAACCAGTTTTATTATAGAAGCTGCAGTGGTGCTTGGCTTCTCTTAGCTTGCAGAAAAGGTGATGAACAAAAGGAAGGTGCAAGGTATCAGGTTAATTGTTTTCAAGGTGGATATTGTTAGGATTTGGTGACAACGAATTCCTCCAAGGATGGATTTGGATCCTATTATTCTACGTTGGTTACAACCAAATAGACCAAGTTAGAATATGGATAGGGATTGCATTTAATAATCAGTTTCTTGTGTGAATGTATAAATTCATGTAAGCCCGTAGAGGCAAATGACTGAGTGAGAGAGACTGAGTGAGAACTTGATAGTTTGTTGTAATCTCCATGATTTAAATAATAAGACAACCGATGCCTATGCTTGGTGGACGTAGCCCAACGTTTGGGTGAACCACATGAAATCCATGTGTTTATAATCTGTGTGTGATTGTTTATTATCATATGTGAATTGTGTTTTCTGCATTTTCAATTCTAACACTTTCTAATCTAATTAATGAGAGATGAATCTATGGAAAATGTAAACAACTAGTGAATTGTAGGATCTTTAGTAATGTTCCTTCCACTTCTATTTATTATTAAATTTGGTAAGCAAGGCTCTCTCCTATTTCCATTTCTTTTTGGTTTAATTGGGAGGTGTTGGAATTA